>PVJC01031072.1:0-20810 GCA_004026665.1 Murina feae | reverse complement strand
CCACTTCCTGGTGCCCTGGTGCCACTTCCAACTGCCATAGGCAGGCAGTTGCAACAGAACCCTTTGGTTTTCTCTAGTTCCGTGGCTGTTGGCCTCCATCTTGGCTGGGTTAATTTGCATACAGCTGCTCTGATTGGCTGTTGGCCTCCATCTTGGCTGGGTTAATTTGCATACAGCCGCTCTGATTGGCTGGTGGTAAGAGTCACATTTGCATGTTTCGCTTTTATTATAGAAGATTCTTCCCCTACTTAACATAAAGCCCAGTGGTATCTATTCATCGTCTTCTTTCTTCTAATAAATTATTAGAATGTAAACAGAAAGAATCTGGTCAACTGACTGCTCTGGAGCCTAAGAATCCTATATAATAAGAGGCTAATATACAAACTGTACCCTCGATTGGGAATACAACCAGGAGTTCAACCAGGAGTTTGACCAGAAGGTGGGGCTGCCCATAGCCTGCCTCCCACCAGCCCCACCTTTGACCACCCCCCACCTGGATCGGAGGCGGGGCCAGCTGGCCAACTGCCCATGGCCTCTTCCCCTGGTCAGATCCAACTGGTGCATGAATTTGTACCGGGCCTCTAGTTCCTCAATAAAGATATGCACTCTACAAAGGTGATGACCTTCAAATAGGGAGGCAGAGCTGAGCTGACTGACTTTTACTCATCCTGAATCACAGTTATCAGCTGACTCACAACTCAAATGGTTATATGATCAGAAACTCTGGGGTTTAACTTTCTAGAAGCAACCATCAAAGAAGGAAATCAGAAAAGGTAAAACTTTTCTTCCAGGATGTTACAAAACTTATTGGATGGGAGAAAAATTTGCTCTGAGTTGACAAAACAACAACAAAGAGGGTAAAAAGCTGAGGCACAGAAACTGATGCTTGTGTTGGAAAAAACTCAGTTTTCCACCTTCCTGTGCAGAGAAAACCCAGTTCTTACAATGTTCCTCTCCTGCGAGTCCCTTTACTACTCACACAAAACACTTCACTTCTGACACTTCTGGTTACCAAGCATTTCTTCTACAAAAACAATTCTTGGACACCAGCATTTAACTCAATTCTGACACCATCTACCCAGAGATAGCAGCATATTCCACAGGGTAAGGGATCAGTGCCACAAGACAGCTTGCCCCCCCACCTCACTTTCAACGCCAATCACCATCCCAGACTGTCACCCATGTTTCTAACCAACCAGCTATAAATTAGAGGTTCCAATGACCCGCTCTGTGGGTTCAATTAATTTGCAAGAGCAGCTCACAGAACCCAAGGAAACTTGTTTATTGGTTTGTTAAAGGATTTGATGGAAGTTGTACAGTCAGAGGGAGAGATACATTGGGGAAGCTCTGGGAGGGTTCTGAGCACATGAGCTTCTTCCTTGTGGAGCTGGGGTGCATCACCCTCCCAGCACGTGAATGTGTTCACCAACCTGGAAGCTCTACAAATCCCCTACACTTGACATTTTATGGAGACTTCCTCAAATAGCATGAGGCATGATCAATTTTACCTATTTCTAGCCCTTTTCCCCTCTCCGAAGGATAAGGAGTATGGCTGAAAACTCTAAGCTTCTAATCATGAGTTGGTCTTTGGTGACCAGCCCCCAGTAGCCATTCAGGAACCCACCCAGAGTTGCTTCATTAGAACATTTCACTTCTTTAATTATAAAATGAAAATACCACTTACTGTTATTTAACAATGGCAATTATTATATGCTATCTTATATGAATCTTATTTTCAGGGAGAAGAGTTCTATCCATTAGTTCCTAGAAAACAATCAAATTTTATATATATATAGATATATACATTCTATATATACAAAACCCTAAGCAACTGTGAAGACTGAATGACTAGAACGACCAGTGGACCAGTTGCTATTATACACACTGACCACCAGGGGGCAGACACTCAACGCAGGAGCTGCCCCTCTGGTGGTCAGTGCACTCCCATAGACAACCTCCTGTGGCTGGCCAACCTCCCACAGCCCCTCTCCCTGGCCATCCCCAATCAGAGCCTCCCACAGCCCCTCTGCCCCCCTGCTGGCCGCCAACCTCCCGCAGGGGTCTGGACAAGACACCTCGATTTGTCCCGATCGCCATCCAGGCCAAGGGACCTCACCCATGTATGAATTTGTGCACCAGGCCTCTAGTGTGAGTGAGTGTGTGTGTGTGTGTGTGTGTGTGTGTATAAAATATATGTTAAAAATATATATCTGTATATATAAAAGGCTAATGTGCAAAGTGTCTCCACGAGAGTTCAACCAGGAGACCTCGAGTTCTATCACTCGCTATAGTGGTCAGCATGGAACAAAGGGAAGCCCTGGCCGGCAGCTGGCAGAAGGGGAAGGGAGATCCCAGCCAGCAGCTGAAAGATCCCAGCCGGCAATCAGAAGGCCCCAATCGGCCCTGATCGCCGGTCAGGACTAGCGACACTTCCCGTGAATGAATTTCATGCACTGGGCCTCTAGTATTACATAAATACATATTTCACACATAAATTAAATTTACATTATATATAAATTAAATATATTTATATAAAATAAATGTTATGCCTCCTATGTAGCCAATAACCTAACAAACCTCTCTGGCGATAGACCCCAGAACCATAAAAAAACAAAAAGCATGGTGGTCCTGATCTCAGGCACTTAACTTCTGTTGAGGAGACAAGTCATGCATACATGAAAACAAAAGTGTATGTATGCCCTAGCTGGTTTGGCTCAATGGATAGAGTGCCAGCCTGTGAACCAAAGGGTCCTGGGTTCAATCTGGTCAAGAGCACATACGTTGGTTGCAAGCTCCTCCCAGGCCCAGCCCTGGTCAGGGTGTGTGCAGAAGGCAACCAATCAATGTGTTTCTCTCACATCCATGTTTCTCTCTTTCCCTCTCTCTTCCACTCTCCCTAAAAATCAATAGAAAAATATCCTTCAATGAGGATTAACAAAAAAACAACAGTAAGAGGTAGCCTATTGCAGAGGGAAGTGTACGAAACTAACGATCAGGACATCTTGTTTACAAGTTACCGCTCTGTGAATCTCCATTTCCCTGGCTGCAGTACAACAGGGTTGGACTAGGTCTCCTTTAGTCTTCCCAGGTGTAAACATCTCTGACTAACAATGCAAAGTAAAGGCTTCAACTCCCATGGAAATTGAGATGGGATGGGTGAGCACACAAGTTTGAGGAAGCTCTGTGGAGGAACTGGGACTTTCACTGAGACCTGAAGAATGGAGAGGACTTGGAACACTGGGAGGACAAAGGGCATAACGTTGGGACAAAGAGCAAGAGAAATCTGAAGGAGAAATGAGTCAAGTACCTTTAAGGGCTAGTGAGTTAGTTCAACCTGGCAAGGTCTGCTGTCAGAGGCAGGAAGGCAGGAAGGCAGAAAGGCAGGGAGAGGTCAGACCCCAAAGGGTTTATATAACAGAAAAAGGAGTCTGGATTTTGTCCTGGAGGCAGCAGGAACAATCAGAAGTTTGTAAGCAGGTATAAAATGTTAGAGGAAATCCCATTTCCCTGTCCCAGTGTTTTCATGAGGAAAATCATGTTTTACTACCAAAGAGGAAACAATATTGAAAATATATTTTCAGCCTTTCTTCAAACTCTTCTCACTTCTCTGACTGGGGACCTACCAGATTAGTGAGACTCGGAAAAGGAATGGAGCACATGTGGCCCAGCAACCTCTCTGCTCAGGGACAAGCCTGCAGTTCTGGTGGATAAACTCAATGGAGGGAGTAACTTACAAGAAGCCTGATTCTGGCCACAAGCCAATGGAAATTTGTCAATCCAGTTCATCAGTAATAAAGCTGATAAGTGCATCTCCATCTCTGTTGACTATTTCTCAACTGGTGTGAATGAAGAGAGGGGAAGAGGGGGCTTGATTTATACGACCAATTATAAACATAAATAAGAAAACAGCAGTGCTTCAGAAAGATTAGCCAGGTGGCAGCTAGCAAGATGGACTGAAGAAGGAAAAGACTGGAAGTCCCTAAATCACTTCTGGAGCAACCACAATAATCCAAGCATTCAGAGAACCATTTGTAACCATCAAGTATTACCTGGGGGCTAATCAATAACTGCTTACATCAAGACATGCACTTGAGCCAATCTGCAAGATGATAAATCAAAGAGCTAAAAAAAAACAAACTGAGACTTAATTACCAACATATATTTTTTATCAATTAATCACCCTGTCATAACTGAAATTGCTTTTGCTGACCAGTAGGGTCATTAATTAAAGGAACCAAGACAATTTTAAAATATATAAAGGACAAGAAGTGAAAGGCTTGCCATCCAGAACCCCAATGGGCTACACAGAAAAATTCTATTATATTACAAGTCACTCTTATATAGTCCCAAAATCAAGAGAGAAAGAATGCTTCATGGAACTTGCCCACATTTATAAAGGAATAACTAGCTCTATCTATCCATCAGCATTCTCCCAAAGGGTAGCTTCTGAATTTCTAAACCTCAAGAGATTCTGTTTTCTAGGTTAGCAGCCCTTGAAAGCACTGCCAAACACTTCTCCAACTCATATTTTATACAGACTAATCAGATCAAAATCAGGTTCCTTCAATATCTTCTACACATACATTTGCCCCAAAATGGACTTCCCAGCAATGTCTGTATTCATCACCTTGTTTCACATTTTATCCAAAGTACATGTGAATTCCTTTTAGAAAGGGAAGAAAACTATAAGCACCATTGGCTAAAGTGAGTTCAGATACCTATGGCTTTCTGGCTTTCTACTGCCTTACACACAAACCAAGCCCCTTAGTGAGCTGCGAAGCTCTCCTCCAATTACGCTAATTCTAACACATTATCCTCAGGATCCTCTCTGTTTTCTATAATAACCAAAATTAGTCACTCCACTAGCTCACATATGACTCTCATTCTTCACATATGCTATTACCTAAGAACCACTTCAGCTTCCCAAAGCAATATGAAGAGGAAAGTTATTGGCAGAAGACAGAAACTCACTCTGCCACCCCTTAGACACATCAGAGATCAGATACACACTAGGGTCACTGAGAAACAGAGTCCACAGTTTCTTATTAGTCAGAATCTTGATTTTACCCTATCTGTCTTGACCTTCTGGAGCAGGCAGACATTCCTAGGATCCCACCCATGCCTCTATAATATACAAAAGATGAAATCTCCCGCCAGACAGAAGGGAATGAACTTGATAAGACAGTCTTAAGTTGGATTACAAAACCATCCATCTGGACTCAACCAACTATCCTTCTGAAAATGAACTGAACCATATAGTAAATTCAAAGTCGCAGAAGACAACCTACAATGCTTTCTCGCTTTAAGCTACTTCCTCCATGCCTTACCTCATACAGGATGGACTCACTACTTTATGTTCTGTTAGCATTCGCATCTTTGTGTTTTTATGGGTGCCCCTGGTCTATATTCTACCTCTGCACTTAGATTTTAGAAACTTAAATTCCTCTTAAATATATATAAAAAGTTATATATTTGTTTTGTATGTCCTCAAAATATCTTCTGCACAAAGAACTGAGACATAAACCAAACATAAAATATTGCATTTGTATACAGACGACAATGTTGAATTCCCTGAGTGCATTTGGATCCTGATAGAATCTGCAGCCAGGGCCCTCAGTTATCACCCAACTCCGTACCTGGTCTATGTCCTCTGATCTCCCTCTACATGTGGTCTCCTCTGGTCTCATTTACTCACCATTCCTTGAGCATCTACAGACATGTCAGGTGCTGTGTTAATTACTGAATGTAAATAAAGACTACGAATGAATGGTCCTGCACTCAAGAGCTCAAAGCCTAAGGAAGCTTGGCATCCTTTTCTTCTGTGCACGCCCATGGCTTTTGCAGGTCACCTGCACCACTGATTCCCAGGACTGTACCCCTTCTTTGCCACTGTATGCTGCTGCTGTTCTAAAACCTGCTGCCCTCCCTGAATCACACTTGTGACGTCCCTTCCCTTCCATGCTATGCGTGCTAACATACTCTAATTTTTAATTCAAATGGAATGGCAAGAAATTGTAGGGCCAGTACTAGGTTATCTTTCTCTCATTACGAGGTGAGAAAATGGTTCATTTTGGCTGAATGTAGTAAAGTTGTGTCCAGGGGCTGGAGTAAGCCCAAAGGCAAACTGCTTGGTAGGGACAGAGCCAAGAGCTGGACTGGGGTGAAAGGGACGCACCTGGCCTTCCTGGACTTCGTCCTGGCTGTAGAGTCAGCGCCGCTCCTCTTCTCTTTGGCCTCCTTGGTGCCCGAGGCCTCCCGGGGCTTCCGTGCTTTCTTTGCTCCATCCTTCTGCTTGGGCTCCTTGGGCTCCTTGGCCCTCCTGGGCTCCTTGGCCTTTCTGGGTTCCTTTGGCTCTCTAGGTTCTCGCTTCCTCTTTGGCTTGGGCTCCCTGTCCTTTCTTCCCTTTGCTGCCCCCTCTTGCTCTCCTGGATCCTTTTTCTTCCGTTTCTTCTTCACTCCAGTGCCCCCTCCTCCACTGTCCTCCATCCCGTTATGAGATGTCATTTTCCTAGGAAAAAGGGTCTCGGCTTCCTCTTCAGCAGTGTACAGGTCCTTCTTGGGCAGACAGTGACTGGCAACATCTTCAATTTTTTCTTCCTGATCAGTGCTGCGGTCAAACGGGGAGGTGGACTTGTAGTCAAAAGTGTCGGAGGCATCAGACATTGGGGAGTGATTCAGAACTTTTAAATGTGACAACTAGAAAAAAAGAGAAACAAGAATATTACTCTTCTTTTGCATGCTTCATGCAAGGAGCATTATTAAATTTGAAGGCACGTATTTGTTCAACATTTACTAAGTTCCTACTATGTGTTAGTTTGTCCTGGGCTAAGCCTTGGGGATATGGTGGCAAACAGGACACACAGTATTTGCCTCTCCTCTGGTGGAGCTATACCAAGTCACTGTTAATAAGAAATTATGTAAGAAATTCATATGTAAAAACCTCAAGGATTTTCCACGTTATATGCAAAATTCTGAAACATTTTTTAGCTCCATGTTGTTAAACAGGTAACAACAATAGTTCCCCACAAAATACTTTAGATGGCACTAACAGAAACAAATCGAAGGCACACTGTTCTCATCTAGAGTTGCATTTATCATGCTCATATACAAAAATTCTGTTCAAATGTGTTCATGAATAAAGATAATTATTACTGGGGTGATAAGGATACAGGGTCAAACTCAGTATATTGCTTTATGTCCCCCAAATCTTTGCTCTCACATCACACGTCATGCTTAGCATGAAAATTCAGCTGGTTTGATTTTCAATAAGAAAATCTGCATCATTCAAAATTACGCCTTTTATTTTTAAGTAAAAATGGTGTTCTGCTGTATGATAACCTAACTTATTCACCAGATTCGCACCAAACAACCTTTGGTCACATGAAAAAAAAAACAAACAACTACCATATAGGAGAAAGCTTTCTTGTGATGGATGCCATTAGAAAGAATGTGTCACAGAGGCTAAAGGCAACCCTAAAAAGGAAGTTCCAATGCTGTTTTTGAGCACCATCAAATAAAGGTACAGTCTCCTAAAGCTGCCACTTTTAAAGAAACATCTCCTTGGAACCAAGTGTAAGTTTCAGCTCATACTTTCAGGTCTGATGTGGCAAAGAGCATCTGTCATTTCATAGCTAAGCGAAGGTTGGCAGTAATCTGGTAACAACATGGATGCCAGTTTCACAGAGCAACACACTTTCCCAAAATAACTCCCTTATTTTGGGTCAGAAACAAAAAACTAACTTAAGGAGACTTGGGAGGGACAAGCAGGCTTTCCAGGAAGAGGGTTACAATGATCTTTGATGGCTCAGGAACAACACCATATGTGAGTAGCCTGCTCTCCTAACAAGAAGCCTGGCTGGTGTGAAAGGGCACAGACACTTGCCAGGTGGTGAGGTCTGTCTCCAGTGTTCTGGTTACCCAATCTGTGCTCAGACTTCCTGGCCCACCCTGAGAGTGATGTAGAGTACAAAATTCAGCTGCACGATTCCCCTTCTGTTGTTTCCAGTTCCCTCCCCTCATCTGATACTCCCAAACAGTATCTCAAGCATAACACTCAGAATCCAGGAGAAAACAGATGAAAAAAAGGATTTTGGGGGGGGGAGGGGTGGGGGGGAAAGGGGGGATCTTTATCATAATAAAGCCAGCCTTGCCCTAACTGGTTTGGCTCAGTGGATAGAGTGTTGGCCTGCTGACTCAAGAGTCCCAGGTTGGACTCCAGTCAAGGGCACGTACCTTGGTTGTGGGCACATCCCCAGTGGGGAATGTGCAGGAGGCAGCTGATCAATGTTTCTCTCTCATTGATGTTTCTAACTCTCTGTCCCTCTCTATTCTTCTCTGTAAAAAATCAATAAAAAATATTTTTTTAAAAATAAAATAAATAAAAAAAATAAAGCCAGTCATATAAATAAGCCTAAATCCAGATGAAACTGGTCATTCACTACTTTACACAAAGTGGAAAAAAAAAAATCAGGGTAATTAATTAACTCATTGCTGATTTCAGTACTTGAGTGGTTTAGGAAAAGGAAGAGCTAAGGAAACTTAAAAGCAATTTAAAATCAATACAAGAAAATGCTTAAGAAATGGTAAATTTTGTTATGTTGTTTTTACTGCAATAAGAAGAAAATACAAGGCAACAAGAAATCCAACAGTGAAGCCACAGGTGCCCAGTTAAAGCTCGGATCCTGTTAGTGCATAACCATACCTGGTATATTACTAAATTCTGTGCCAGGGACACAGGGTCCTCAGGAAGGAAGTTTTTGCTTAGTATGTGAAGGTGAACACACTAAAAAAGCAAGAGATACAGATTTGCTTATTAAAGAGGCCTTAAAAAAATACATTATAAAGACCTAATTTCAGTAAATCAGGTCTCTGTAGGTGAAAGTGAGATCCTCTCACATCAAGGTCTCTCTTCTGAGGGATAAGCTCTCCAATGAAGGTGAGACAGATGGAAGCAACTGGATATTCAATTCAAGGGAGCTGGCAATAACAATAGCAGCAGCTAACATTTACTGGACACATATCATGCTTCATGATATCTCCAGTCTTCACAACAATCCTATAAGGTTACTGTAAAGATGTCATTTTATATAGAAAGGAATAGAAAATTATTGATGATAATTTAAGTGATATGCCGGAGGCATACAACTAGTGAGTGAGGTGCTTGGACATTAATCCTCTGACCAAAAGCCAATGCTCATTTCATTGAACATTTTATGCCATTCCTGGGAATCATAACATCTACTGGGACACCAGACACACATGATCAGACCTAGTTAGAAACATTATGAGTGATATTTGGAAACACTCAGATATCCTATCTAATAAAAGAGTAATATGCAAATTAGGTGTCATTCCTTCACAAAGATGGCTGTGCTCATAGCCACAAGATGGCAACAACTGTAGTCACAAGATGGCAGTGCCCATAGCCACAAAATGGTGACACTCAGTCCAGCTCAGCCCCACCACTGATATGGTCAGGCCTGTTAGCCAGGCAGGTGGCGGGAGAGGCGGGAGGCCCGAGGGGTGGAACCGGTGATCAGAGGGGGCTGGGGGTCCCCTGCCCAGGCCAGAGGCCTTCACCAGAGGCCTCAGGCATGGGCAAGGGTGGAGCCAATGATCAGAGGGGCAGGGGTGGAGCCTGCGATCACAGGGGTCTAGGCACTGGTGGAGCTGGCAAAGCAGGGGTCTGGGGGTTTCCTGCCCAGGCCTGCAGCCTTGGCCAGAGGCTGCAGTGGGACAGGTGGAGCCGGTGATTTCAGGGGCCTGGGCAGGGGTGGAGACAGTGATTAGAGGGGCAGGGGTGGAGCCTGAGATCACAGGGGTCTGGGCAGGGTGGAACCAGCAATGCAGGGGTCTGAGGGTCCTCTGCCCAGGCCTGCAGCCTTGACCAGAGGCTGCAGTGGGGCTATGGTAGAGCTGGCAATGGCAGGGGGCAGGATCAGAGCCGGTGATCGCAGAGGCCTGGGCTCTGTGAAGCCGGTGATCAGAGGGGCTTAGGGGTCTTCTGCCCAGGCCTGCAACCTAAGGCAGAGACTGCAGCCCTGGGAAGGGGCAGAGCCAGTGATCACAGGGGTCTGGGGGTCCCCTGCCCAAGCCTGCAGCCTTAGCAAGAGGTTACAGGCCTGGGCAGGGATGGAGCTGGGATTGGAGGGGCTGCAGCTGGAGATCGGAGTGAACTACAGAGGAAACATCTTTTCTTACTGCTCATTGGCTAAGCTCCCTGTATGCCACTGGTAATATTCTTAGTAACTTGGGTAATAAGAATCCAAAAAGGTGATCTAGGGTTTTTCCACCACACTCCTGGAGAAAAAAAATGAAGGTCCACTGCTGGAGGGCTAAGAAATGTCATATCCTGCCCTAGCTGGTTTGGCTCAGCGCATAATGCCTCAGCCTGCCGACCGCAGGGTCTGGGTTCAGTTCTGACCAAGGGCATGTACCTAGGTTGCAGGCTCCTCCCTGGCCGGGGCCCAAGTCAGGGCTCATGCAAGAGGCAACCAATCAAAGTGTTCCTCTCACTTTGATGTTTCTTTCTGTCTTTCCCTTTCTCTTCCATATTATCTAAAAATTAATGGAAACATATCCTCAGGTGAAGAAAAAAAAAAAAAAGAAATGTCATATCCTATGAAAGATACATCATGAAAATGCCTAAAGAAAGTTGTCATTTTATCATAGTGAAGGGACTAGAGTCTGTGGTGATGAAAACGCCTTGGTGGCTGTCGTGACTGGAAGTGGCTGCAGCAGCCCAGACTTCCCCTGATTAGCCTGGTTGCCTCCCACAAAGGGAGGCCAGACTGCTGCTTAGGCCCACTCCCCAAGGGGAGCAGGGAGTGGGCCTAAGCCATCAGTAGGTCACCCCCTGAGGGCTCCCAGTATGTGAGAGGGGAGCAGGCTGGGCTGAGGACCGCCCCCCCCCCCATGCACGAATTTCATGCACCAGCCTCTAGTCTAATCTAATAAAAGAATAATATGCTAATTGTGTCACTCTGCTACATCCCAAGCCACGCCCACCAGCCGATCAGAGTGATTATATGCAAATTAACCCAACCAAGATGGCAGCCAGCAGCCACAGAGCTAGAGCAAACTAGAGGCTTTGTTGCCTCAGCAATGGAGGAAGCTGCCTGCCTAGGCCAGCTGTGGCCTCCACTCAAGGCAACAAAGTTTCAATTATAGAAGATAAATAAACCCCAGATACCTGCTGTCAGCCAGCCTTGCTGGGAGCTTGGGTCACTGGGGGCTTGGCCAACCTACAAACAGTCATCAACCCCTCACCCAGACTGGCTAGGCATCCCAGCAGGACCCCCCAACCAGAAGGTAATGAGGCCAGCCTGCAAACAGCCATCAGCCCCTCACGCAGACTGGCCAGGCATCCCATGGGGGGACCCCCACCCTGAAGGGGCTGTGGCCAGCCTGCACACAACCATCTGCCACTCACCCAGGCTGGCCAGGCACCCCAGCAGGACTCCCGCCCCCATCCCTGAAGAGGATGTGGCCAGCCTGAAAACGGCCCTCAACCCCTCACCCAGGCTGGCCAGGAACCCCAGCGGGACCCCCACCCTGATCCGGGACACCCTTCAGGGCAAACCAGCCAGCCCCCACCCATGTACCAGGCCTCTATCCTATATAATAAAAGGGTAATATACAAATTGACCCTAAAGCAGAACAACTGGGAATGACTGGTCACTGTGATACACACTGACCACCAGAGGGCAGATGCTCAATGCAGGAGCTGCTCCTGGTGGTCAGTGCACTACCATAGGGGGAGCTCTGCTCAGCCACAAGCTAGGCTGATGGCTGCCAGTACAGCGGTGGTGATGGGAGCCTCTCCTGCCTCCTCAGCAGCGCTAAGAATGTCCGAGTGCAGCTTAGGCCTGCTCCCCGCTGGCAAGTGGACATCCCCCGAGGGCTCCCAGGCTGCCAGAGAGATATCTGCCTGCCAGCTTAGGCCCAATCCCCTGGGGAGTTGGCCTAAGCCAGCAGGTGGACATCCCGAGGGGTCCCAGACTGCGATAGGGCACAGGCCAGCTGAGGGACCCCCCTCCCCCCCGAGTGCACAAATTTTTGTCTACCGGGCCTCTAGTCATAAATAGTTGTCCAGTCTATCCCTCATTTCATAGATAAGATCATCAGTTCAAAAATGGACATACAGAAGGCCAAAAGGCATATGAAAAATGTTCAAAGTCACTAATCATCTGAGAGATACAAATCAATATGACAATTTGGTACCACCTCACACCTGTGAGAATGGCTATCATCAACAACTCAATAAACAAGTATTGGCTAAGATGTGCTGAAAAGGGGAACTCATACACCACTGGTGGGAATGCAGACTGGTGAAACCTCTGGAGTTTCCTCAAAAAAGTAAAAACATGGAACCCAGTGATTCCACTTTCAGGGACATATTCCAAGAATTCAGAAACACCCATTAGAAAGAATATATACATCCCTATGTTCATAGCACAACTTACAAAGCTAAGATTTGGAAACAGCCTAAGTGCCCGTCAGCAGATGAATGGATTAAAAAGCTGTGGTACATCTATACAATGGAATAACTAAGCAGCTATAACAAAGAACTCTTACTATTTGCAACAGCATAAATGGAACTAGAGAGCATTATGCTAATTGAAATAAGCCAGTAAGAGAAAGATAAGTATCACATGATCTCATTCATAAGTGGGAGCTAATGAACAACATAAACTTATGAACAAAAATAGATCCAGAGACCAAGAAACATTGAGCACTGTCAAATCTCAGAGGGAAGACGAGGTTGGCAACCACTGCCTTAAAGAATGTCTTAAAAATTAAATGTGCCAATTGTTTTGAGGGTTTGGGAGCTCTCTTCCATAACAAGTTCTTTTTAACAATAGCATAATATTCCACTGGGTGGATATGCTATGATTAAATAGTCCCCTTTTCGAGGGACATGTAAGTCTTTCCAGTTTTGCTATTCTAAACAAAGCAGCAATGAAAGCCCTGTATATACACTTTTGCATACCTGTCTAAGCATATCCATAGGATAAATGCCTGACAGATGTAACTGCGTTTTTGTCTACCAGCTGACGCCGCATAGGGCCAGAACAGGAAGAAGTCACTACTCTTCCTGTTAAGAATTGGCAGCAAATGAGTCAATTAATTTCCCAAAAAAGGTCATTTGTTTTGGTTTCACAAGGATCTACCCACTGAGGACAAACCAGAAGGTAGTCCTTATGACCAAATCCCTAAATTGCCCTTTATCTAACTAGTCACTTCTGCTTAAGAACAGAGTGGAGAGGAAAGTTGGCTGGTCCCACACAACATATTTGCACAGGTGGCCAGTGAAGGGCAGGAATTCAGAACTTCCCAGTTACCAGGTAGTCATTTGATTCTATAAAAGGAAAACCAGCCCATGAGACAGAAGCAGTCCCCCATCTCACCTCCCTGAGCCTCACTGGTTGAGATCTCTGGGTTCCTTTAAATATGTAACCACCTGGATCGTAGAAGTACCAACTGAGGAAAAAGATCCTGGCAGGATCTGTCACGGAGGCCAATTTTTTTTTTTTATCAACTCCACTCTCTTGCAGAAACCAAGTACCAAATAGTTAATGTTTTCTCTAGAAGGAAACATCTGCAGAATTTATAAATGAGAATCCTTTTATTTTAGCCAAACATCAAGTGATAAACATATAAATAATTGATCACATTGCTCTTTATAAAAACTTAGAAATCCATATATTAACTCATTCAGGAGAGAGCTTTCAATTACCACATAGAGAATGGGCAACAGAGGCAACAGGGTAACTACCAGAGGCTAAGGTAGGAGCCAAAACTGCTGGCTCTCTTTGTGTTAAAAAAGCACAAGTGTACGCTGGATGCATTCACTTAAAAGATATGTGAAATCAGCCTGAGCAGTGGTTAGAGTGTCAGCCTGTGCACCAAAGGGCCTCAGGTTCAATTCCCGGTCAAGGGTACACACTTGGGTTACAGGTTTAATCCCCATTGTAGGTCAGGGTCATGTGGGAGGCAATCTATCAATGTGTCTCTTTCACATGGGTTTCTTCCCTCCCCCAAACCCTTTTCCACTCTCTCTAAAAACCAATGGGAAAAATATTCTCAGATGAGGATTAATTTAAAAAGAAAAAAGATAAGTGACATCACCTACCTGCTTCTCTTTCTTCTGTATTTTCATTATCATCTATTGAAGGAAGATATTTACTTCTGTAAAATATAAAAAATAAAAAATATTAAAAAAGGCAAAGATTCTGATAAAATCCAAAATAAAATATTTTAGATTATCTCAGGATTAACTGTGACACATGAGGAATACACAGAACAAAGAAAAGAATACTTCTTCAGAACATTTGTAATCAGTAGTCTTCTAGTCCAACAACCCCCCAGCCTTTAGGATAGTCCTGGTACTACCCAATCCTATCCCAAGTCCAGAATTTATTTCTCCAGATAGGGTCAAGTAAAAAAGATACTGTCTTTGTACATATGTTATAAAAGATGCTGGCATACTAAATTACAAAGTAAGTCAGAAGAGGAACAAAAAAATGGCATGACTATGTTGAGAGAACTGGAGGAGAGGGGACAGAAATAAGCTAAGCTCTTATTTCCTTTGAAAGAAAATCAATAAATAATATCAGTAATTGATAAATCACGAAATACAAATGTACACAATAAAAATGAGAAGTAAAAGAGTTCAAATTATTTCTTTTGAAAAAGTGAGCTTTGGCCAGTGTTTCTAACTGGTTAGAGCTTCGGCTAGCACACCAAAAGGTCAAAAATTCAATTCCCGGTCAAGGGACAAACCTGGGTTGCAGGTTCAACCCCTGGCCCTGGTCGTGGCATGTGCAGGCCGATGCTCTACCCACTGAGCCAAACCAGGCTGGGCTCATATGACGTTTTAAATGTATTTGTTTTATGCTACCCAGGACTTAAGTCCCATTTCCAACCACAGTGCCCTTGATGACATTGACATTTTCCTCATAAGTGACTTTAGATACCCAGCCAGTGTGGCTCAGTGGTTGAATGTCAACCCTTGAACCAAGAGGTCACAGTTGGATTCCTGATGAAGGGGATTGTGGGCTCAATCCCCAGTGGAAGGTATACAGGAAGCAGCCAATCAATGATTCTCTCTCATCATTGATGTTTCTCTCTCTCTCTGTCTCTCTCTCTCTCTGTCTCTGTCTCTCTCTCTCTCCTTCTCTCTCTCTCTCTCTCTCTCTCTCTCTCTCTCTCCCTCCCCCCCCTTCCTCTCTGAAATCAATAAAAATATATTTTAAAAATAAATAAATGACTTTAGAGCACCACCGTAATAAGAGCCCAGCAATGGGTTTTAGAGGTCTCAGAGGTGCACTGCGCATCAGGGGGAACAGGAACAGTCCTAGTCTAGGAAACCTGGAATTCAGTTGTACTACTTGGGGTCTGAAGCACTCACCTTCCTCATAAACAAACAGTGTACAAATAGGTCATAGTCTCAGCTGCCCACTCTAGCCCAGGCATACACTGCCTCACATTTAATATGTACTTTGATTTCCTAAACATCCCACAGAGCTACAGAATACCATACCCTCAGGAAGCCATCACAGAGGCACATAATTATCCTTATGTTCATGATTATTTCTCATACCCAAACCAATGTGTCATGTAGGCAATTAAGCAGAACTTGAAAGTGAGATGGCCCCATTTTCTGCGTTCACGGTGTGTTTGATGAACAATGAAGGACTTGTGATTCCAAGCATCCTTAGGACCACAATTAGTTTACCAGTTTAATATCTGTATATTTAGTGGGGTTTTTCCCTCCAGAGTCAGAGGCATTTTATATAAAAAGAACCCCAAAATGCTGCCAGGATACTGGCACTCACAAAGATGTGATAACAAGCTTCAACGTGGGTATAGTCAGCCTAAACCAAGGGGAAAAGGAGGAGGGCAGAGAGGAATTTGGAAAAGGAAAGTCAGGATAGTAAGGGATGTTTCGAAGAATCACAGTGAGGATTAGCAATTGATGGAACAATTATTCACCTCGAGAAAACTATAAGTACCAGAGAAATGTTAAGTGCTCTGAATCAAGGTAGTTAAATGAATTTTACCCCTCAGTCTTCACTAGTGGAATGAGTTCTAGGTAAATTGTGTTAGAACGAATTTATCTCCTTTATTTCTCACCTTTAAATGATCAAACCCCAGAAAAACATTCTAAGTTACAAACTATCACAAATTCTGGAATGAAGAAAGTTTGAAAAATAAATCCAGCTAATAAAAGAAGGGGTATATATTATAATCAGACATATGTACTCAAAATTCTACCCAACAAAATAAAATCAATCATTTAAAAAATAAAGGGCCCTGACTGGTTTGGCTCAGTGAATAGAACGTCGGCCTGCGGACTGAAAGGTCCCGGGTTCGATTCCAGTCAAGGGCATGCACCTAGGTTGCGGGCACATCTCCGGTAGGGGGTGTGTAGGAGGCAGCTGATCAATGTTTTTCTCTCATTGATGTTTCTGACTCTCTATCCCTCTCCCTTCCTCTCTATAGAAAATCAATAAAATATATTTTAAAAAAATAAAGAAAAAATTCACCAATGCTAATAAAAATTCCTTTAAAATTTTTTTAAATTTATTTTTTACAGAGAGGGATGGGGGAGGGGGCGGCATATGAAGGACATGGAAAGGGAGAAAGAGAAAAACATCAGTTGATTGCCTCCTGTATGCACCCTGTCCAGGTATTGAACTCATAGTCTGGATTTCCAAGCGCACTTTCTTTCTACCAAAGAATAAAGACTGCATCTCCTGGACTTAGCTGAAACACTGAAGATGTCTCGCCAGAGCAGAGTGAAGCAGACCATAGCAGACCTGAGCAGACCAGCACGGGGCAAAGCAGATTGGCACGAAGCAGAGCAGAGCATGAAGGAGCAAAGCAGAGCTGTCCTACAGCCAGGCTATATCACAGTTGAGCTGTTTTGCACTGAATACAGCTCCCTTCACCACAAAAACACACAAACACACATAAAACAAAAAACAATTTCCGATAAAGAACCATAAACTAGCATGCAAATAAGTAGGGCCACAACCGTGCCAAGAATGTGAGGAAACCAGGTCCAACTTATCACTGCTAATAGCACTTTTAATGCTTTCAGGCTTTCTGAGGAGCACCTGGGCAATATGCCGTGAGATACGTAGACTGTTGCAGTCCTTTTCTCTGCAATCCCACAAATCGGGAGGAAATAAACCCAGGCCTTAGCGGAGCTCAGGGATGAGGTAGATGGAAGTGTGACATAAAATTGACACTGGAGACAGCCATGGAGATCACACAGCCACAGAGATCACTCAGGACCACCATCCCTTGGGCCTGTGTTATCACAGGGCCAGAGAAGATCAGAGAACATAGGCTGGATGACTGGGAAAGAGGTGGGACTGACTCAAGTATGGCTTGAATTACATTACTCAGCAAAGAAAGAAGACTTGAATGAAAAGAGAACAAGGAAACCAAATATTCCCACTCCCCCCAATTTGTTCACATGTAAGATATTGCCACCTGCACCTTCAGTGATATTCATGCTGCACAGATAACCCTACCCCGTGTGTGTGTGTGAGAGAGAGAGAGAGAGAGAGAGAGAGAGAGAGAGAATTCTGAGGGAGTGGGAGTGTGTGTGTGTGAATTCTGAGGGAGTGGGAGTGATGCTACTATAATAACTGCTCTAGTTCACTGAAAACAATCTTTGGCAAACCTCATATTATTACTGTGAAATCATTTATTGCACCCGGAAGGACTGTCACACACCAGCATGCTGCCATTCCACAACATAACAGATGTCATCAACAACATCAGTAGGTGCTGAATGACTTTTATTTCTACAAATAGTAACTAATGATTTCAAAGCACTCTCTCTTAAATTACCTCTAATTTTTTTTTTACCTCTTTTATGGTGCACATTTAAAAGATACAAAACTACATAATCTTTTTGTAAGGAGAAATTTTATGTTGCAGGAGTGGATGAATAGATGCCCACTAAAGCCTATACTTCTGCAAACACTGGAAATGGCTTTGCAGTCTCTGTTGCTGCATTGCCATCCCTCAAAAGTTGTGATTCAATTTTTCTGGCTCAATAAAGAACAAATTAAACAGTAACTTCAGCATCCCACAACTTAATCAGAACATAATATCGACTGTGTGGGCAAACCAAGAAATTTGTCACCAGAGGGGGAAATGTGTATAACTTCTGAATTATATGAAAACTAGTAGGACTCCTGCTCTCTTGATCACTGTGTTTCAGTGCTTATAAATATAGCATTTAATTATCTTCAAGAAGTTAAGCTAATAAAATAAAAAGAAAACAATATAAAATTCCCATTCCTTCTTACTCTCACCCACTTAATGTTGTTTCCCTTAAGAAAAATGGGTGGGTTCTAGGTTTCAAATAAAACATTTTGAAAGTTATTATTGTCTCTCTCTCCATTTCAAAAATTCTGCAACAGTGCTTGTGCCATTTCAAGTTCCTTGGTGCCTCCAATCTGGGACCCCTCAGGGGATGTCCGACTGCCTCTAACAATCCAGGATCACTGCTTCCTAACCACAACCTGCCTGCCTGTCTGATCACCCCTAACTTCTCCCCTACCAGCCTGATTGCCCCTAACTGCTCTCCTGCTGGCCTGATAGTCTCTAACCACCTCTGCCTTGCCCGCACTCAGGACCCAGGATTCCCTCCTCCAGCCAGTCACAGGCACCTGGGACCCAGGCTTCCCTCCCTCTGGCCAGCCACAGACACCCAGGACCTGGGCCAGCTTCGCCCTGGCTGGCCACAGCCGCAGGAGGCCGTGAGTTGGTGGCTTCACCTGGGTCGCAGCCACAGGTGCCAGGGACCATAGGAAGGGCGGCTTGTCCGTCTCTCCTGGCAGGTCCCCATTTCTCTCTCATGAGCTCATTTATACGTAGCTGGTCCCCATGCCTCTCTCCCCAGTGTTGAGTGTCTGAGCCGTGACAGCATGATGGCATGACAACATGAGGGTGTGATGACTATTTGCATATTAGCTCTATTAGATAGGATGCCCACTCTCAACCTCAAAGTTGGTTCCTGAGAACTACTCTAACATCAGCGAGCACAAATAATGCAATCCCATATTGTTACAGGGTGAGATGTTAGAAGGGAATAGCAAAGGGACATGAAGAATAATAACTCACTTGGGAAGAGTTACTCAAGAAGGCAGTGAGGTCTTGAGGAACTCCACCTTACTTACCGGTAAACCCTCTCCAACCACCTCTTACCAAGACTTTTGACAGTCATTGTTGACTACAAAGAGGGTGTAATGGGCAAGATATCCTTCAGCTTATCAGTTCTCTATCACCTTCCACAAACGGAACAAATTTATCTGTCTTTTGCTAGTCTTGGAGCATTCTACAGGAGGATAACAGCAAGGGTTTGAAGTGTCAAGAAGCAGAGGGTAAACTCAGGTTCTAATATTGCCTAGCCAGGTAAAACCTCTTCCAGACTTTTCCCCTTTGCCTGCAAAATGCTGACAATAACTACCCCAAAGGGTTTAAGAATTAAAAGGTATGAGAATCTATAGTGTCTGTCACATGGTGAGCATTAGCATTGCCTGACCTTATGGGCTTCCTCCAATGTCACAAGAAGGTGGCCCTTTCCCCTAAGGACAATTAACCCTTGCATCAGTACTTGGGATCCATCCTCTCCTACTTCTCAGCTACCTTGGGATTACTTTGCAGTTAGTCTTTCCTCATTTCATTCAGGTCTTTCCTCAAATGCCACCTAATCAGTGATGCCTTTCCTAACTACCCCACGGGAAAAGATACCTCCCCAGGCCTCAGCTCCAACTCCACTCTCTTATCTTTTACCCTAATTTAGTTTTCTTCCTGACTCTTGTTACTGACATTATGTCTATCTAATCTAATAAAAGAGTAATATGCAAATTGGTGTCACTCTGCTACAACTAAGCCACGCCCACCAACCAGAGTGGCTATATGCAAATTAACCCGCCCAAGATGACGGCCAGCAGCCACAGAGCTGGAACAAGCAGGAGGTTTGCCCTGGCGATGGAGGAAGCTAAGGTTCCCGCCTGTCTTCACCGGCTGTGGCCTCTGCTCAAGGCAACAAAGTTTCAAGTATAGAAGATAAATAAACCCCAGATACCTGCTTGCAGCCAGCTTGGGCTCAAGGAAGCACTGGGAGCCTGGTTTGTCAGGGGCAACCCAACCTGGGCTCCAGTTAAAGCAACAAAGTTTCAATTATAGAAGGTAAATAAATCCCAGATACCTGCTTCCAGCCAGCCTCGCTGGGAAGGCCAGCCTACAAAAAGCGATCAGCCCCTCACCCAGGCTGGCCAGGCACCCCAGGGGGGCACCCCCACCCTAAAGGGGCTGTGGCCAGCCTGCAAACAGCCATCAGCTACTCACCCAGGCTGGCCAGGCACCCCAGCAGGACCCCCCTTCCTGAAAGGGCTGTGGCCAGCCTAAAAACAGCCATCAGCCAGGTCGGCCAGGCACCCCAGTGGGACCCCCACCCTGATCCGGGACACCCTTCAGGGCAACCCAGCCAGTCCCCACCCATGCACCAGGCCTCTATCCTATATAATAAATGGGTAATATGCAAATTAACCCTAACAGCAGAACCACTGGCAATGACTGGTCACTATGACACATACTGCCCACCAGGGGGCAGATGCTCAATGCAGGAGCTGCCCCTGGTGGTCAGTGCACTCCCACAGGGGGAGCTCTGCTCAGCCACAAGCCAGGCTGATGGCTGCCAATACAGCAGTGGTGATGGGAGCCTCTCCTGCCTCCTCAGCAGCACTAAGGATGTCCGAGTGCAGCTTAGGCCTGCTCCC
>PVJC01031071.1:0-20810 GCA_004026665.1 Murina feae | reverse complement strand
CTCCCCAGGTCCCTTCCAGGGATCAGGGAACAGGAAAAGGCTGGCCTGACCACGAGGTGGGGTTTTCCCTGCTTTCTGGTGGCTGGAGGAAGATGGGAAGTAGGCAAGCTTGGGAGGCAGGCAGCACCCAGCCCTGGTCACAGCTCAAAAAAAGAGAACAATATGCAGGGGAGGGCAAGAGTCTGAGAGATCAACATAGAGGGGGTGCCTGCTCCAAGCCTGGGGGCAGGCCCTCAGCAGGTAGACAACACACAGGAGGACTGCTCCGTGCCTCAGATGTGGCTGGGGGCAGGTCCCCAGTGGAGACACACACACACAAGGCACCCTGGCAGACTGGGGCCATCATAGGACATCCACTGAGGGGTTCCAGACTGTGAGAGGGGGAAGGCTGGGCTGAGGAACCCCCACCCTCCCCCCATGCATGAATTTCGTGCACCGGGCTCCTAGTATATAATAAAGAGCTAATATGCAAAGTAACCCTTATGCCCTCACAAGATGGCTGCCTATGGCTAGGCTGGCAGGGAGGTTAATGAGGGACAATCAAATGACTAAATAAGCAGGCTGCAGGGGACGACCAGACCAGCAGGGGGGTTAGTGAGGGACAATAAAACAACGGAACAGCAGGCTGTGTAGGGTGACCAGGCTAGCAAGGGAACCATGAGGGGCTACCAGGCCGGTGGGTGGGGTAGTTGGGGATGACTAGGTCAGCAGGGGGGTGCAGTCGGGGGTGACCAGGCTGGCAGGGGGTTGCAGTTAAAGGTGACCAGGCAGTTAGGCAGGTGCACGATTAGGAGCCAGTGGTCCAGGATTGTGAGAGGAATGTCTGACTGCAGTTTAGGCCCGATCCCCAAGATCAGGCCTAAACCTACAGTTGGACATCCCCCCCAAGGGGTCCCGGATTGGAGAGGGTGCAGGCTGGGCTGAAGGGACCCCCTCCCCATGCATGAATTTCATGCACCAGGCCTCTATTTATAGATAAAAAAGCAACATTTTTTTTTTTAAGTTTCAAAGTAAATTGAGGACAGTACAAGATTTTTGTGTTGGTCAAATATAGTTAAAAAATAAAAAAGAGAACTGCCTTTTAGGGTTAGTCTCATGTTTTCAAAAGGACTATATTTAAATAGAAAGGCCAATCCACTAATTTTAGGTAGCATTTAATTCTCTATAGGAAATGAAATGATACATAGGGAGAGAGCTATATTTCTTTTCAACATAAATAGTCTTTTTTGTTGTTTTTACTTATTTATTTTGAGGCTTTTCAAAGATTGCTTTTTCTTAATTCAACTGTCCCTTGTTTTTTCTTCACATTGGTTTGTAAATACTTCTAACATTTATATTATTGCTTTGTATTGCCTATACTTCCTCTTCTCTATCACATTGGCTGTTACTAGTATTTTCAAGTCACTAACCCACACATATAGAGATAACCTTTGACATTTCCTCAGTGCCCTGATGTCTTCTCCCATAAGCCTGGCATGCATCTTTTGAAGCACATGGGATATTTGTGGGTTTACTGCTCACCTGCTTGGCACCATAGAATCTCTTTCAGTGTGTATGCACATGTGTAGATGAGCACACATGGCCCAGGATCTCAGTGTAAGAAAGTATTCTTTAGTGACATCTGTTTTCAGTACTTTGCCTTTTGTGTGAAATGATTCAACACAATTCTTTAAGCTTATCCACTCCTGATTATTTTTCAAATCTCAAGTTGTGTCTACATTATTGCAGATAAATGGCATATTTTTCTGAAAAAAAGAGTACATTTCTGTATAATTGTTTTTGACTCCATGACTGAAAGCATGTTGCTTAGTTCTCAAAGTGATGAATTTAACTTTTTTTGTCAAGCTAAAGACTGGTCTTGGGAGCGGACCTGTTGCGTGTAATCACTTCTCAGCTCCTGGCTGCACTGCATTGATGAGCGGCCCAGAAGTCAGGCCAGGAGGCTGCTGAGCAGGAAGTGGGGGACTCCCTCTGTCTTGCCATCCGCTGGTAAATTAATATTTTGGAGTTATATAAAGGAGGTTTTGTGGATATCCCACTGATGGGAGAATTAATTCATTATTTGGAGATTAGTAATGCATGCTCAGCAAATAGGTTTTCAAGATTGTTATGAAGAGAAAAATATAGTGGCTAATTAAACTTCCCATTTACTTTTCAGATTCCAGTTTGTAATTTTCCAAAAAAAAAACAAACCTGTGCTTTGGCTGAAAAGGTCTTTCTTTTTAAAAATGAAGATTTAAAATCGACAACTTCACAGAAAAATAATCACTCTGGAAGCCTCATCATTTTAGTGCTGGAGAGGAGACTGAAGAATGAATTTGCATGTCCTGGTGCTCTCAGAAACTAAGGCGGTCTAAAGAAGAATCAGTACAATTTCTCAGGTTCTACAAAAGTGTCATTGAAAATGCATTTTCCATGGGAAAGAAAGAAGGATATTCATATGCAAAATAAAGAGAAGAAGTAGTTGGTATAATTTTACCTACTCTCATTAGAACTCACTTTATCTTTCGGCTACCTTTGGGGTTTGAGGCCTTTTAATTTCCATCTCAGTCATCTATTGCCTAAGACCCCAGCAAGCCTGCAGGTCCACAACTGGTCTATAAAACATTTTGATTAAATTAGAACAGGCTCTCCCTCTGTGTAGAATTAACCTGCAGGTCCAGAGCCTGGTGCCTATGTAAAAATAACACCTTCCCCACTCCCCACCAGAGTAGCACCCCCCCTAGTGTGAATGGCTATGCTGGCAGAATGATATCAGCCCTGCTTACCCTTAGATGTGGTCATCTTGTCCGTGGGTACCTCTGGGCCATGCATGGCCAGCCAGTCATGATATGAGTATGTATCTTGGTTTATTACTATTAGGACCATCTCCTGTGTTGCTGCCAACCTCCGTATCCTTAGCAAAAGTTCTGTGTAGCCTGCAGCTCAACAGCTAGCTGTATGGATTCCTACCAGAGTTCCCATCAGAATCCTCTCTCTGAGAAAGAGCACGGTGGAAACAGGCCTGTTAACACACCAGCAGAGGAAATCCATGGTGGCTCTTAGGGATCCTCAGACATAGGAGGGGAACCAAGACCATGATGGAGGAAAATGAAGACAAATGAGCCATTAAATGGGCATGGGAGAAACAGAGTGAATGCAGAGAGCTCAAAAGAACTAAAATAGCACAGACTCTGAAAGCACTGCTTTCATTAGTTGATTCAGAGAGATGTAAGGAAAGATTACAATTAATGTAAAAAGATAGAATAGTACGGAAGGTGAATAATTCAAGAAGAAGGAAAGTTCAAAGAAGTTAAAAAGTAAATTTGAGCCCTGACTGTTTTGGCTCAGTGGATAGAGTGTTGGCCTGTGGACTGAAAGGTCCTGGGTTCGATTCCGGTCAAGGGCATGTACCTTGGTTGTGGGCATATCCCCAATAGGAGGTGTGCAGGAGGCAGCTGATCGATGTTTCTCTCTCATTGATGTTTTTGACTCTCTATCCATCTCCCTTCCTTTCTGTAAAAGATCAATAAAATATATTTAAAAATAAATAAATTTGAGTAGCTCTCTAGAATGTAGGACAACGGGATAAAAATGAAACATATACCAATATGCAGTGCAAATGTGAAATAGACTGTATTGGAAGGTGGGGAATTTGACCATTAGAGAGGTAATAGAGTGCATGCATTCTTTTACCTCTCATTATGCCAAGTCTAAGGTGGATATGGGAGGGTCTGTGTGATGGTCACACTGTGCCCTAGAGGGGCTGTCTCCTAATGTCTCCTGTATTTATGGCTACAGTGAGGGACATTTGTGGGACTTAGTAACAGTGGAATCTCCCTGGTCTGAGGAAGAAGAGTCCTCAGGAGTCTGCTGGCCAGTGTCATCCTGTTTTTCTGTTGAACTAACTCTGACTTCTGATTCTGTTTTTTGCTATTAAGGCAGAGAGGAAGTGGCCCCCAAAGGTCATCTAGGTTGTTTCTCCTCAGACACATGGATGATTAGGACATGCAGCATCTGCCTACAAGAATTTCAAAATGAGAGAAAAGAGAACATGGATAGGAGAATATTTTCAAAGAAATTAGTAAGACTGTCTCTGTGCTGGAGAAAGACTCAAATTTTTGTACTAAGATAGTCCAAAGAATAAAGAAAGTAAAACAAACCCCAGACTAAACATATTCCAGTAAAATGAGAAGTAAATCAAGTGGTGGGCATGGGATCAGGAAAGAAGTGTCCATCCAGATGAGTTAGTGGGATCATTTACAGAATGGTAGCTCATAGTAGTACCTGAGTTCAGATTGGAATGAGAAGGTGGAGGCCTCCAGGGAGAAAGGACAGAGAACTTCACTCATTAAATTATATGCTTCAGAGGACAGAGAAATTAAAACAACACAAAACTCTAGGAAAAAACTAATAGCCAACTCAAAGCTGTGGTCCAATACAAAACAATCTAAATTGTGTCACTATAATAAGTCACTGATGGAGGACAACTAAAGAAGAATTCATTAGGCATTTGTACTAGGAACTTTGTCTTTTATTAGTAAGTGTCCCCGGGCCATGACACTGGAATGTAGAAAAGAAAATGCAATTCCTAGAAGCTAAGTAACCTGAATAGTGAATATTTATACAGTCACAATAATATAATTCTGCTCATTGGTCTTTCAAATTTTAGTACTAACCTATAAACAAAGCATAGTAGGTTTGATTGTGATTGCAGAACCAAAAATCTGTGTGTTTAACTCTGAAAGCACGAAAATCCAGTTGTGCAGAGAGCAGATGTGAGGAGGGAAGCATGGAAGGTAGAAAGAGCAATGAGGATGATAACATTCTCAGCTTACAGAGTGACAGTTGACTGACAGTGTCTAAAATTGATGGAATGGAAACTATCTATATATATAAAAGCCAGTGTCCCTGATGATCACAATGACCAAATGACCAGTCACCATGAGTTGCATTGAGCAGCAGCTTCCATTGGCAGGGTGGGGTAGCTCACAGCTCCCAGCGAAGAAAATTCAAATTAAGAGGGTAGGACTGAGACAGTGGATCAGTTTTTAAAATAACTGCTTTTGTGACACAAATGTGGAGCTGAAAAAGTGGTCCGGGCTAGGCAGTGTCTCTCACTAGAATGAGCACCATGTGTTTCTCCTCCAGCTTGTCCAATGTCCTCAGTGCTGACTGGAGGTACTCCTGCTAAAAGTCTGGTGACTCATGGCTCCCAGCAGTGGGGTGGGTGGCTCCTGGCTCCCAGTGGGCTGCTCCCAGCAGCAGGGTGGGGTGGCTCTTGGCAGAGGCTCATGGCTTGTGCACGGTTTCGTGTGCTGGGCTTCTAGTCCTATATAATAAAGGCAAATATGCAAATTGACCAAATGGCAGAATGACTGGTCACTATGACGGGCACTGACCACCAGGGGGTAGAATTTCAATGCAGGAGCTGCCCTCTGGTTGTCAGTGCAGTCCCACAGGGGGAGTGCTGCTCAGCCAGAAGCCTGGCTCATGGCTGGTAAGCACAGCAGCAGTGGTGGGAACCTCTCCTGCCTCCACGGAAGCACTAAAGATATCTAACTGATGGCTTAGGCCCATGGAGAGTGGGCCTAAGCTATCAGTTGGACATCCCCCAAGGACTCCCAGACTGCTAGAAGGCACAGGTTGGGCTGAGGGATCCCCCTCCTTCGAGTGCATGAATTTCATGCACCAGGCCTCTAGTTTAAATATATTCTTCAAAGCTACTCAGGTAATTAATAGAAAAGTTGATGCAATTATAACTATACAATTTTATAAATGAAGATATCATATAGTCAGTAAAATGAGCAATATTTTTTAGTGAGATATCAAAAATGTTAACATTGGGAAATAAGGTACATATGTATTCCTTAAACTTTCATAATAACTGTATGAAGATTTTTAAACAGGAAGAGTAGACTGTGTCTCTGATGAATGGTGGGACGGTGAGATTTGGGGAAAGATGGAGAAAGGACTACTGCTTTTCTTTATGGGCCTTTCTTACCATTAGATTTATTGCTATGTGTATGTATTATTTTGATAGGACATGAACAATCACTTGAAAACACATAGAGCATGAATAATTCTATAAAAATGAAAATAATCTGGTTATTTAAAATGCTATCATATTTAGTGTTATTATTTAGCATATTATTACATATGTACAAAAACTACTGAATATTTATAAAATATTGAAATAATATTGATAAAGTGAAAGTTTTTCTTAATCTACATTTAATCCAGTTCATCACTCCAATAATATTCGGTGGTTGGTCTTATGAGACCATATTCTATACACTTATGTTATACAAATACGTACATAGATCAGTTTGTATTATTTTGTTTTATTTGTGTGCACAATTTTAACATAAGTAGACCTCTCTGAATATCACCATGCAACTTCTCTTTTACCTAGTAATATGTTTCAGAGAGATGTTTATTTGTTGTGCATAGAATCATGGTCCATTTCTTCTCATGGTCCATTTCTCCTCATGCTTTCTTCTTTTTTTCAAATCTAAGAGCAGAATTTCTGGGTGAAATGCATTTTAAACTTTATACTCTCATGGAGTATATGATAATGCCTGTTTCCTTAAATTTTCACCTACAAGGAGAGCAATTAATATAATAATATATCAATACTAGAGGCCCAGTGCACAAAATTTTGTGTGCACTGGAGGGGGGGTTCCTTCAGCCCGGCCTGTGCCCTCTCACAGTCTGGAAGTCCTCAGAGAATATCCTACTGATGGCTTAGGGGGAGCGGGCCTAAGCTTCAGTCTTGCCTCCCTCTGCAAGAAGTGAGGGATGGTGCCATCCCCATCACCCTGCTGCTACGTTGCTGCTGGTGGGATGATCAGGGAACAGCACCACTCCCATCACCCTGCCATTGCCGCTCAGCCTCCCCCTGTAGAAGGCAACTTCCCCCTGTAGAAGGCAATGTGGACTGCACTGCCCCCATCACCCCGCCGTTGCTGCCCAGCTTCCTTCTGAAGGAGGTGACCAGATGGACCAATCAGGTAACCATGCTGGCCCCTGCCATCACTCTTCCACTGCACCTGGTTGCCGCACCCCCATCGCCATTCCCTTCCTCTGCCCACTGGCACATGCCTTGGCTGGCCTAGTGCCGCCTGCTCTCTGGCCCCACCTCCTGTTGACTGCTCATTCTGCCATTTGGTGGATTTGTATATTACCCTTTTATTATATAAGATATTATATATTACTGTTTAATATAATTTTCTCTTTAAAAATATATTTCTATTGATTTCAGAGAGTAAGGGAGAGGGATAGAGAGAGAAAAAAAAATGATGAGAGAGAATCATTGATCAGTTGCCTCCTGCATGGCCCCCACTGGGGATTGAGCCCACAACCTGGGCATGTACCCTAACCAGGAATTTAACCATGACCTTCTGGTTCACAGGTTGGTGTTCCACCACTGAGTCATGCCCTGCAGGGCTAATATAAATTTCTTGATTCATTTGATTTACCTCTCATTTTGCAGGAGTACTGACATAACTTTCTGAGCTAAAGCAGGGGGATGGGGGTGGGAATAAAGGTTCTGAGTACTCAAATGTCTGAAATCTATGCAAATCACCAAAACTGACACAAGAAGAAAGTTTGAATAATTTTATATCTATTTAAGTAGTTGAATCTATTTGAAATGAAAAATATTTTATGCTATATTCTGGATAGTAATTTTTTATAACACGTGTTTGAAGTAGTTTCTACCCAGTTGTCACTTGACTTTTAATACTGTTTACAGTGCTCTGACATATAGAAGTTTTAAAAATTTATGGAAAGTGAGCAAGATATTACTAGTGTCCCTCAATGTATCTGACTCAGTTCTCCTCCCGGGAAAACAGAAAATTACTTGCTCTGGCTGCCTTCAATTTCAGCATGGCCACATGACTGCTTTTGCCCAATGACATGCAATGAGAAGTGACAGTCACTTCCAGGTAAAAGACTTTAAGAGTCAATTTAAATTCTCCATGCCACTCTTGCCCTGAGCATCGACCAGAAAGGTCATATGTCCCAGGTGGGCCAGCTACTAAATGGGTGAGGAATTGATACAAATGGAAAACAAACAGGATTTAAGCATAGTTAGTTATATGATGCAAATTTAAGCCCAGTTACCAGTATATGATGAATTACTTTATGTATAAACAGATTCAGAAACTGTTATATGGGGTGAAGTCCAACTATATGCTGTTTACTAGAGGCATGTCTTACATAAAAGAAACCAGAAAGGGGAAAAATGAAAGGACAGAGAAGCATATTCAGGGAAGCCTAATTAAATTAGCTGGCAAGGATATGCCAATATTAGATTAAGTGAGCATTAAGTCAACAAGCCTTACTAGAGATAAAGATTGACATTTCATCATGATTAAAGGATAAAACAACCAGGAAGATTTGACAATTCTTGATTAAAATAAAACTAATTACTCTGTAGCACAATGGATAGTGCATTGAACTTCTAAAATAAACCTAATTAAGCAGCTCAAAAAACATAAAGATCCTATATAATAAAAGGATAATATGCATATTGACCCTAACAGCAGAACCACTGGGAATGACTGGTCACTATGACACACACTCACCACCAGGGGGCAGATGCTCAATGCAGGAGCCGCCCCTGGTGATCAGTGCACTCCCACAGGGGGAGCCCACTGAGCCACAAGCCAGGCTGATGGCTGCCAGCACAACAGTGGTGGTGGGAGCTTCTCCTGCCTCCTCAGTAACACTAAGGATGCCCAACTGCAGCTTAGGCCTGCTCCCTGCTGGCAAGTGGACATCCCCTGAGAGCTCCCGGGCTACCAGAAGGATGTCTGACTGCCAGCTTAGGCCCAATTGCCTGGGGAGCAGGCCTAAGCCAGCAAGTGGACATCCCCTGAAGGGTCGCAGACTATGAGAGGGCACAGGGGACTGAGGGGACCCCCCCCTGAGTGCACAAATTTTTGTGCACTGTGTCTCTAGTATAAACATAAATATGTAAAAACCCTAATTGAACAAAATAAAAGGAAAAATATACAAACCCACACTTGTCTCAGAAAGTGGTAACACAAGTAGATAAAATATTGGAAAGGATATAAAAGAACTCAATGACTTCATTGACAACATGATTGTTATATAAAGTGAT
Source organism: Murina feae (assembly GCA_004026665.1). Taxonomy (NCBI): domain Eukaryota; kingdom Metazoa; phylum Chordata; class Mammalia; order Chiroptera; family Vespertilionidae; genus Murina; species Murina feae. Next base: position 11,701 of record PVJC01031071.1, on the reverse strand, counting down.
ATATAAAACACTCAGCAATTAGAATGTCTGTTCCTGTCAGATTCTCATAGACTATTAACCAAATCAACTATATTTAGGACCCTAAAGCAAGTCAATAGATTTTAAACAATTAAGTAGATTTTAATTTAAATTTTATAGAGTATGATTACAATGAAATAAGGTACACATAATGACAAATGTTAAGTAGGAAATACTTAAATGTTTCTAAATTAAACAGTAAACACCTAAATAACTCAACAAAATGCAATGACAGAAAATATATAGAACTAAAAGATCATAGAAATCATGACATCTCAAAGCTTGTAATATCTAGTTAAAACTGCACTTGGACAGGAATTTATTTATTTAATTATATTAGACTAGAAGAAAGTTGAAAATTGGTGATCTATGTATCTGTCCCAAGAAGTTAGAAAAAGAACAAAAAAAAATTAAAAGCATGTATATGGAAAAAAAGAGATAAATATGTAATGAAATTGAGAACAATGTTGCAATAGAGAAAAACATAAAAACCCAAACAAACAGAATTGGGGTTTTTAAGTAGGCTAATAAAATTGGTTAACTCATAGCCAGAAAATAATAAAAAAGTTGACAGCACAAATATTTGGAACTTTAAAAGGACATTACTACAAATCATACAGAAATTACAAATAACATAAGAGGAAATTATGAACAACCTTATGACAACAAATGTTTAACTTAGGTAAAATGAGATAGCATGAGAAGAATGTGTTATAAAAATGACAAAAAGAAAGAAGTTTGAATAATTATGTAAGTAATCTGCAAATGAAAAGAGAGGGAGTGTCTAGAAGTTTAGGAGATTTCTATGATAAATTGAAGGGTCACAAAATATTAAATTTTAGAATAGAGGAAAATTTCTATTTCAATTATGGAAAAGGGTTAGAAGCAAATGCCATTGAAGAAGTTTAGGATTTTTGGAACTATCTAAAATTCAGAAACTTATAGGTTAACTATGAATACACATTATCAGAAAATTTCAATACAAGTTTGTTAAAGATAACAAGGAAATGCTATGTCTGAATGAAAAATTTGACCTTCCTCATTTGATATTTTTTTTTATGACTTTTTAAAAAATTGTGAGTGACTGTGGGTACAACAGACATCTCTGATCATTTTAATCCAGACTCCGTCCTCTTCTTTAAGCATATTCCATCTAGAAATATAATTATTGAGGGATACTGAGTTAAAGTGTAGGATGGGATGCTGATGTCTTTTATCTACATTTACAAAGTAATGAATGTTTAAAAAGGCTAATTTACATTTTTAAAAATATAGATTGTGTAAAAATATCTACTCGCCCAATGTAAACACCTCTGTGAGTATAGCCATGTCAAAATAGCTCTGACAAAATTTCAGGTATCCTGTTGGAATACAATAGTGAGGCAGTGAAGAGGGAAGTGTTAAACCAGCTGTCCTACTGTCTTTATTCACAATTTTTTACTGTGGGAATGGGTGTCTGTGTATACACACCTTGGGGGAAAGAAGAAAAGACAGGTGGCCTTGATAACTGTCAATATGACAACTGGACTTCCCAGTAACTAGATTAATGATGTTTGTTATAACATACTTATCTGTGGAATGTCTCTGTTTAAAGATTGCCTGTAGTAAGTAAGTTCCCTAAAATATGGTCATGTGGTTGGGTATAAAATGTATGTGTTTCATACACTAAACATTGACCCTTGAACACTTGTTTGTACTGGAAGGACAGACTCAGGAACCAACATCAATCACTGGACACGTTCATCTTTACTTTGATCCTCTTGATTGAAAATGTCTTTGAAATAATTAGTAAAACTCTAACAGATCAACCCTTTCATCCTTTCATTCATTTGAGTCTGACATGACAGTTTGATCCTGTGTGTTTGTTTGTTCAGGCATCTCCGTGAGTCTGGTTTCAGAAAAGGCTTTTTGGAAGATCTGAGTCCAAACGCTGAGCACAGGTTGATTCATCAAGTGACAGATAAAAGGAGCATGAATAAGATAAAAAAAAAAAATAAAAGGAAGAATGAAGTCTGTGATGGGTAGTATCCTTGGGAGGGACAAGAGATGAGAGACAAGGTTCCCAAAACAGAACATGGACAGATTATGAAATGCATGGGCCATCCTGAGGGCTGTGGCTGTAGTAGGAGGGAGCACTGTTGGGTTTTTATGGCTGAGCCATATCCAGAGTTGTAGTGGGAACAAGGTGAAGACCCTTAGAGATGCTCTTTTGAGGGGAAGCAGTGAGACAGTAAGAATACCTTGGAGTAGCTCAGATGTCCAGGGTGTGACTAGGATGATGGTGCTAGGGATGCAGCAGAACTGCTTTTAGGAGGAAAAGCATTTAGGACTTGATGGTGGATTGCATATGGAGCTGAAGCAGAGACTAGAGTCCAAGGTGTTTAATTTTCAAGGCAGCTTAGGTGTGATGCTCTAATTTGAATGAGGGCATGCAGAAGAAACAGACTTAGGAGGTCAATAACTGTTTGCAACACAAATAATATCTACTCTAATAAAAGAGTAATATGGAAATTAACCATCTCTCCAAGGTACCTAAGCCACACTCACCAGCCAAGCCACACCCAGCAGCCAATCAGGGTGGCTGTATGCAAATTGACCCAGCCAAGATGGAGGATGGCAGCCAGGGAGCAAGCAGCAGCGGGTGTGGTGCAGGTGGTGGAGGGGGCGAGGTGGGTGCGATACTTTCTCCTGGAGAATGTCAGGAACTTTGTGTCCTTCAAGCCCTCCATGGTCCTAAAGCTCACTCTCTGCTGCCTGGTCCACATGGGCTATCAGTGTGTGTTGCAGGCTGGTCAGTGTGGCGTGGCCCAGACACAGAGGCAAGTCATTATCCTGGCTGCGGCCCCTGGGGAGAAGCTCCCCCTATTCCCAGAGCCACTGCATGTGTTCGCACCCCAGGCCTACTCACTGGTGAACGACAATAAGTTTGTCAGCATCATAACTAGGCTGAGCTCATGTCCGTTCAGAACCATCACCATGTGGGACACAATGTCTGACCTTCCTGAGATCCGGAATGGGGCTTCAAGCACTGGAGATCTGGTACAACGGGGAGCCCCAGTCCTGGTTCCAGAGGCAGCTCCAGGGCTCACAGTACCAGCCTATCCTCAGGGACCACATCTGTAAGGCCATGAGTGCATTGGTGGCTGCCTGCATGCGGCATGTCCCTCAGGCTCTGGACTCAGACTGGCGTGACCTGCCTGACATTGAGGTGCGGCTCTCAGATGGCACCATGACTAGGAAGCTGCAGTACACCTACCTCGAACGGAAGAACGGCTGCAGCAGCACTGGGACCCTCGGAGGGGTCTGCTCCTGTGCGAGCAGCAGAGCCTGTGACTCCTCAGCCAGACATTTCAACACCCTCATCCCCTGGTGCTTACCCCACACTGGGAACAGGCACAACCATTGGGCTGTCCTCTACGGGCAGCTGAGTGGGACAGCTTCTTCAGCACAACTGTCACCAACCCTGAGCCCATGGGCAAGCAGAGCCACGTGCTTCACCCTGAACAGCACCGTGTTGTGAGCGTGCGGGAGTGTGCTCGCTCCCAGAGCTTACAGGCTGTTTGGCAATATCCTGGACAAGCACCGGCAGGTGGGTAATGCCGTGCTGCCACCTCGGCCAAAGCCATTGGCTTGGAGATCAAGCGCTGTATGTTGGCTAAGGATCAAGAGAGTGCCTCCGCTAAAATCGAGGAGGAAACTGCCAAGGCGGAGAAACCTGCCGAGGGGGAGAAACCTGCCGAGGGTTAGTTTCACTCTCCTGCACCCTTGTTTCTGGCGCCAGGGATCCCCAATGTGCACGATGCTGTATTTTTAACATGTTGAAACCTGTCAGTTCAAATGTGTTGTACACGGTGTTTGTGGCCTTGGCTGACGACCTGTTCTGTAAGGTTTGCTTACCAACTAATGACATAGTGATTGAATTGTGCAGTACTTTGTGCATTCTGAATTTTAAAAGCTTTTTATTATGCATTATATCAAATTTACCACTGTATCAATGGAAATTAAGATTTTATGTAGTTTTTATATGTTGTAATATTTCTTCAAATAAATCGCTCCTTTTTTGGGGGGACAGGGGTGCGCAGGGCGGCAGTGAAGGCAGGGGCAGGGCTGGCGGCGGCGAGTGCCTGCCCATTGGGGTGCAGCATGAACCTGTGCAAACTTGACAGGGTCCCTGAGACCCTGGAGTTCTTCGAGCTGCTAGGGCCAGATTATGGGCCGGCTCCAAGGTGGGCATCTTGCTCCCCGTGGAGCCTCTGAATGGGTTCCCTATCCACAGCCCTGCGGGGGCCCTGAGCTGGAGCCTGGGCTCTTTGAGCCGCCAGCAGCGATGGGGGGAAGCCTACCATACCCTGAGCCCTGGAGCGCCCAAGGCTGTCCAGTGACCAAGAAGCCATCCCTGGCTGCGAGGGGGCACAGGCCAGGCTGAGCCCCCCCCCACCCCTTCCCACTCCCGAGTGCACAAATTTGAGCCCCTAGTCAAGGAATATAAATATCTTACTTTCCCAAAAGCTTTTCTTGTGTGTAAGTAGCCCCAAACTTTTATATATCGTCAATTCATCATCTTCTGAGATTTCTTTATTGTTAAGTTGGGGTGACTGCTGCCTTTATTAAACTGTGTAATATTGGACTTTCAGTGCAGATTTTCATTTCCATGGGTAATGATGTTTTCCACCACGCAGCACAGTTCATTTATTATGTAATTTTCATCCTTTGAGCTGCTGTTGTCATGCACATTCTAAAGTGAAGAGCCTAAACAGAGCCTCTTGTGACGAAAGATGTCTTATAGTCTAACCTTTTGCAAGTTCACAGAAATATTACACATCATCCCATTGCAATATGGGCATATGGGATTGGATTCTCATTTTGGAAACTATTTCATTACAACAAGAAAGGGCACTTCTGCTTTCCTTTCTTTCTGTATGATATTTCGTTAGCGATGATGAGAATATGACACATAAACTAACTTTCCCATATGGAGAAAAATGAGTATGAGGATGAACCAAAGTTCACAATGTCGAAATCAAGACATTACACATGGCAGAGCCTCTTAATTATCATGCACACTCATTATCATTTTTTTCTACCTTAGGTTTCTTACTTTTGAATTTCTGATTTTCATGATATTTCCTTGGCTGGTATTTTATGTTGGGTCCTTGCTTTACCCAGAGATATTTATGGTGTAGTTCTCAATTGCTGTTCATTATGGAGACCTTTCTCTTTGGGAATAAAAATTCTCTTCATTTAAAAATGTACTCGGTTTAATGCAGTCTTATAATGACTTATCACTCAACAACAGAGTTTTGGATAAAATGTTAATTACACCATGAAACTTCAATTATCATAATGATGGTAACACTTGAATTTTTTCTTCGGTGAGTTAACTCTTTGTTATGATCATGAGCTGTGATGTGCTTGGCGGGGAATTGCAAAGCGTGCCGGGCTTTCGCTCAGGTGAGCCCTGTGATTTGGAGCAGTCTTGGAAACCTTCTGGGTCTCACTTTATGCAACTGACTAATGAAGGGACTTAACCTCCTTCCAGCTCTTAGGTTTCTGATACTAATTTTTGTGCATGCTTGGTTTTCTCTTTTGCAGCCCCTGCTCCCCTCCTCCCCCGTTTCCCACTTCTTTCCTTAACCATTTTCCATGGTCAACCCTAAGAACTTGCCCTGAAGACAGTAAGAATTAACAGCCATTGCAGTGTTGGCATACTGTCTCAATGCTCCTCTTGGGAATCTACAAAGACAGCACTGTTTGTGTGAGCTGTAAAAAGACATGCTAGACCAGTAACTATAAAATTAGATGCTTAAAGCCTGGGATGAAAATATTGTGTTAGAATTTGAAATATTAAAAATGCTCCGGATTTATTGTGCCTTTGAGGCTGAGTTCTGTGCAGCCTGATTTTATATGTGATACTGATAATTTGTCAGTCGACACAACAAGATAGCATCTTTTGATCAAGGTCCATGAAACTGTGGGTTGGAAGCCCTTAGAGGTCACCAAGAGAAAGTCCTTTAAATGTCAACAAAATGAAAGAGCACTGCCATTTTCCATTGGTATTTATTTATATGTACCTGTGCATGGAGGACATTTTCTAAGCCCTCTCATTCTTCCTCTAGATATTTCTGTAAAAATAAGCCAATAGTCTTGGAGTATAAGGAACATGCTTGCAGATCTACATGTGTAATGTGGATGCAAATACCAGAAATAAATACAATGCCAGAAATACAAAGGCATTTAAAATACAGGTCAGGAAGAGCTAATTGTTCATATAAAGATAGAAATACAAAGAAGACTATACTGTTGGGTCAGTGCCAGCAGGAAATAGCTGCTGTTCATTACTTTATTGTCAAAAGAAAAAAAATTGAAATATGAAATCTTTATGGAAACCACATTCCTCTTGTGGGGACCTAGAGAACCGAGTACCACGTGGAGAACTTGGGGTGAGTGTCTTGGCTTGTGAACGTTTCAGCACACGCTGGCTGCACTGATCGGCAGTTCCTCAGGAAGCTTTGTTCCTTGGGTGGAAACTCAGGCAATCTTCGTTGTGTTTTGTGTAATTCAAGGATTAAGGGGAATATCCGAGGGGGTCATCAATATAAAAGCATCAAACACTATGTAAATATAGCAAAGCAATAATATTTTGCAGACAAATCATGTTTTTTATACAATTTTACTTTTAGACACTGTTTTATATTATCAGTAAATTGTGAGTAGTTTTAGAAGAAAATGATAAAATGTAAATTTGAATAAAATTACAATTTGGAAAAAATGTAAATGAGAAGAGGAAGTAGATTTCAGGGGCAAATTGGATCCCAGTTGTGCCGCACACACCTAATGATGGTCATAGTTGAGGCATAAATTTGGTTCTGAGCTGCTTGCAGACCTAACCAAAAAAAAAAAAAAAAAAAAGGGAGGAATTTGTTTCTACATACCTTATTGTTTAATAAGCCACACTGAGCTTGTTTGAATATGGGATTTGAATAGCTTTTTCTGACATCTCCAAAATTAAATTTGGGGCCTTCCTAGAGGAGATGGTAAGCAACTAAGGGATAATGTCCTTCAAACAAAAAAAAAAATAAACCCTCTACTGAAGAAGGGGCTGCTGCTTTTATTGCCTTTCCATAAAAACCAAGGATATAATAATACATTGCCATTCTAGCACAGCAAGAGAGCATAGCCTAAATGATCATCTTTCTGATGGTTTTGTTGGACACAAAGATAAAACCTAGATTATCAAAGGTTTCTGTTTGTTTTTTTTTTATTCTTAGTTTGCATTGGAGCAACAAACTCATTCCTAAATATTTATTGAGTGTCTACTGTGTGTAAACTATTACGATAAAACTAGAAGGGGATGTCTACTTAGCTAGGTGTTTCAATGTTGGTCACTGTTAGGGGCCTCTTTCACATCTCAAACCCCCATCAGCACCAGAGTCACCCTCACTCTAAGCTGATGACTTTGTTTCTTTTGAAGCAGTCTAACATTTTCCCAACTAAAAGCTGTAGTCTCTGACCACCCAGCATCTATACGGTATACTCTTCTCACCTTCCTCCTATGCATGAGCTGTCACCGAGCCATCTGAAGCCACATACACATGCTGAAGGACATTATTCGAACAATGCCAGTCCCTTAATCTATAACATCACCATTCTTTCCTCTTTTGTAGATCATTCTTATCAGCATACAGGCTTGTTGTCATTTCCCCCTCTAAAAATATCTTTCCCCTGCCACTATATCTCCATAGTTTCCATCCCATTTATCTACTCTATTTATAACAAGAATCCTTGATTTTTTTAAATGTTAATTTTTCCACATTTTTGCTTAAATAATCAAATGTTGTCCCCATCGGTCACCCCAGACTGCTTTTGTCAAGGTTATCAGCACCCTCTCTTTTGCTATATTTAAAGGTCAGCTCTCAATCCTTACAATTCCTAACATTTGTCCTAGGTAACCATCCCCTCCTCCTTGCAGCACTTTTAATTTGGTTACTTGGACCCCATCCTCTCCTTGTCTCCTGGTCCTCTACCCTGAGAGGTCTCTTCTCTTTCCTATCTACAATCAATCTCTTGATGACAATCTGATTGAACATCATGTACACCATGTTCACTACTGCATGTTCACTCTCACTACTTCTCAACCCAGAGCGCTTCTGTAAAGACTGTACAGGACCAGTTGAATTGAGTGGATTGTGATCAGGGCCAGGTTTTGGCATGCTTTAGAAGCTCTCCATTCCATTCTCTGGTACAGCCAGACTTAAGAAGAAGCACACAAGTTAGGTGGAGACTGAAACTCAGTTCTGTGCAGAAAGAAAAGACCTGTCCTTCATAGGTCCACCCAACCGGTCACCTCTTAGTCCTCAATAACTTTTAAATAGATCTGCACTTCCATTCATGTCATTCGTGCTCTATTTGGCTACCTCAATGAGGTTCATAAATAGAACTGAGAGATCAAATAGGATGATGAATAAAGCAATCAGCGTTTTTCTAGTGTCCCCCCGTCCCCACTAACCCCTGCTTTTAATTCCTTGCACTCAGAAAGACGTATTATTCTTCTATAATAGTTTTCTTAATTGATGCTTCTATTTTAGAGTAATCATAAATTATAAGACAGTATTTTAGGAGAACAAAGTAGATTATAATAGACACTATGTGCAGAGTGATTCAGTATTGAACTCTGGGTATGTGTCCAGGTTGTCACTAGGCAACAGGGCTTTAGATGGTTTATTTTCTTTGTCCTAGTTTTTATTTTTATTAAATAAGTTTTATAAACATAAAATATGATAAATGACAATTTAAGGATATATTTTACTTTAAAAATGAAACCCAGCAACATATTACTATGTATTTTATATACTTATAAATATTTTACCTATTTTTATTTTATATATTTTAGTATTTTATTTTACATGCTTTTGCTCACCTTTTGATTCTTAGTGACAACAGTATTTAAGTGCTCTGCATATTAAAACAATGACACAAATGAAGAAATTTGAAAATTTCATGAATTACGACTCCAATTAAATAACACAAATTAAAAGATACCAAGTTGGTAATGTCCTTTTCTTTTTACTCAATCAGATTCTGGTATTGGCATTCAGCAGCCGTATGTTAGTTTTCATTCGATATCATCTCATTTTAAGTAAAAGGCATCTTTTCTACACAGATTAGAATGAAATAACATATGTAATTAAACTTGAAGATCTCAACTTTCAGACATGCAGTGGAGATCAGATGGGCTGCACTTTTTAATCTTGACCTTATGCTAGTAATACATCTCTCCTGCTGGGCTAAACATCTTTGCAGCTTATCGCAGGGTAATTTAAGGATTAATTGCTTCAGGAGTCAAAATTAGGCAAGTTGTTTTATTGTAGTGAAATCAAAGAGCATCTTGTCTGTGATTCTGTCAGCGCCACAGTCACCATTTATCAAAATAATGCAGTTATTGGTGCTGGGGGTTGGGTGGGAGAGGAATGATTGAATGTTGCTGTTTATTTTCAAATAATGGTGCCACCTCCTTGCAGAGTGCAGGAGTTGGAGTGTGCTGTAGGGTTCTTTTAGCTCTGTGCTTTCAAATACCATGCCAGGATCACATTTACCAAATTACTGACCGTTTGTCACAGTACCTTAAGACAGCTTCCGAATGGTAGGACATTGCATTTGTTGGACAGTAAACATACAATAAAGGAAACCCATATGGTGCCTGGAGTACTGAATTGCTATTTAGCTGTCTGTAAATCAAAAGTGACTGTTTTTGATTATAGAATTTATTCATTTGAATTGTGCTTGTATGTGCCTGCCTTAGCAATTCAGAGAATTTCTCTGTCCTCAGGGAGGCTTTGCCTGTTGTTTGGAATTCTTGATTGTAGGTGGCGATAGAGGGTGGATAATCAAGAGATCTGAGCCAGGAATCCTAGAGACCGTTTAATGGTATACTGGATTTTAGAGATTTTTTTCAACTTATGTTTCATATGTACTATATGAAACAGAGATTGATTAGTCATACTGCTCAATTTTCCTATTAATGTCATGCCACTTCATGCATTGTCATGTAATAGAATTTGTTGTTTTTAGTGTTTGAACATTAAAGAAATGTTTATACCTAGACAAACAGACTGGGGCATAGACCCCAAGGAAAACTGCTTTTATTGTTTTCATGGCAGCAACTTAAAAATTTTGGGGTTTAATTTTCACTAATATCTGCTTTCTGGTAGGCTCATGAAAGAGGAAGGTGTCCGCAAGTTTTCTGAATTGTATTTGATGATACCCCCCTCAATAGCACAATATGATCCCCTTTTTGTAATCAACTCCATTGGAAAGCAGAATGACTTAAACTTACCTAGACTATCCCTAAAATTTCCATTTCCTTCCCCTAATTTTTAAGTTGGGGGAAGGGTTATTTTTCTTTAGAGTATGTGCCAGGTATACTTTAAAATAATAGTATCTGTCTCTGGCATAGGAAGTATTTTATAGCTGCACATGTACCCTTTTTCTAGCAGTTCATGACTGTTAATATTTCTTCTCCATCCCTCCTCTCTTCCTTTATCTGTCACTCCCCCTCCTTCCTTCTCCTCTATCCTGTTTTTCTTCCCTGGAGTGTACTGACAAGAGTGCAGGCTTGGAGATCAGTCCTGAGTTGAATTCTACTGAAACATCATTCTTGTTGAGTGAGCAAGGAAAAGCGACTTAACTTCTTTGAATATTATTTTTCTCATCTATAAAATGGGGTTAATAGCACTTTCCCAGATAGCTAAAGGATGGAAAATGAGTAAATATGTGAGCATCTACTATATCACTCACCAAGTGAAGTTAACTTTATCTTCATTGTAGGAGCTGAATAAATGGTAGTTATTGCCATGTGGACATTCTTTGGATATTTTGGCATGATCTTTTCATGGAACATGCTCATGTTACTTTAAAGAAATACTACACACAATTCCTCAGTAACTTAAGGTCATTTCATCCTTAAGTTATAACTCCACATATTCCTGTATTACATCACTTTGGGTGGGGGGCTCACATGCACTCCATGGGGACAGCTGTGAATGAGGGCTCAGCGAGGCATCCAGCGACCTGCTTCTGCTCTGTGTTAATTAAACCCTGGCTCTTAATCAACTCTTTTCTTTAATCTGGAGGGCACTTCATTTTCTTATGGAATTTGAAAAGGAGACTATATTATCTGTCTTCCCAGGGAAACTCCCGGATTGGGCAGCTCCAGAAGGAAGCCAGGAGTCAGAAATGGGGGGTGTGATCAATTTCTTCTTCATTTTCTTTCATTTATTTCTCTTCTCCCTGGGTAGCTCTTCATGCTCTCTGACTCCCCTGGGACCCAAAATAGAGGGGTATTTGGTGTTGGAGATGAAAAGAAGGGACAGAGAAGGTGGTTTAGTCAGATATTTATCATGATGTTTGTGGCTTTTTTTTTTTTTAACCAGCGATCCCAGCTGTCTGCTCCTGATGGTACAGATCTCTCACCAGAAATGTCCTGGGTTCTACAACATGCCTCTCCTCTGGCTCACTCTGAAGTTTTCGCTTGACCCCTGAGGTCTTGCCTCTCCCCTTAGTTGGTTCCTTTAGACAACCCTAGGCCAACAGCTGGGTCATGGGAAAAATGGGTATTGAACATCTATGGCACATCGGATGGGATTAACTGCACACTGATAATTCTTAACAAACACCCTGTTTTATT
>PVJC01031070.1:0-20826 GCA_004026665.1 Murina feae | reverse complement strand
GGGGGATGTCCACCTGCTGGCATCCCTGACCAGCCTGGGTGAGGGGTTTTAAGGCTGCCCACAGCTCCCATTGACCCAACGTCCCAGCAAGGCTGGCTGGACGCAGGTTACTGGGGTTTATCTTCTATAATTGACACACTGTTCCTTTAAGCCGGCCTAGACATGTAACAAAGCCTCCTCTCTGCCTCACCTCGCAGAGTCTATACTGCAACAATGTTATACTTTTAGACTCAGGCTAGGTCTGCTGTTCCCTTCAGCTCCCGAGGATTCTATGATTGTTACATTATTGAAACATGTTTTGGAGCCTGCCCGCCAAGGGCCAAAAACAGTTTCTCGCTTTCGCTCCTGCTGCAACGGACGCGGCCTAAACGTTTCCTCAGATCGTGAGTGGTGGCCGCCATGTTGGCTGGGTTAATTTGCATACAGCCGCTCTGATTGGCTGTTGGGCATCCCGAAGAAACGGTTAATTTTACTATTCCACTTTTATTAGTTTAGATATATATCTAAACTAATAAAAGTGGAATAGTAAAATTAACCGTTTCTCCAAGACAGGGTAAGCCACGCCCACCAGCCAATCAGAGTGGCTGTATGCAAATTAGCCTAGCCAATATGGCGGCTGCCACTCACGGAGCTGAGTAAACGGCAGTTCCCATTGCGGCAGGAGCGAAAGTGAAGCTGCGCCCACTCCGCTTAAACTGGCTCTAGCGAAACACAGATTTGAAACAATATAACAATCGTAGAATCCTCTGGAGCTGAAGGAAAGAGCAGCCGGGGCCTAACCAGTAAAAGTAACAATTGTTTCATTATAGACGCTGCGAGGTGAAGCAGAGGAGGCTTCAGTTAGAAGGCCGCCTTAAAGAAACAGTGTATCAATTATAGAAGATAAAAAAATCCCAGGCTTTAAAGGAACAGTGTATCAATTATAGAAGATAAACCTCAGAATCTGCATCCAGCCAGCCTTGCTGGGACATTGGCTCAATGGGAGCTGTGGGCAGCCTGAAAGCCCCTCACCCAGACTGGTCAGGCACGCCAGCAGGTGGACATCCCCTGAAGGGTCCCAGACTGCAAGAGGGCACAGGCCGGGCTGAGGGACCTCCTGAGTGCACGGAGCGGCTGCAGGGCTGGACAACGCAGGACCCAGGACCCGTGATGGGAAAGAGGTGGCAGGGTTGGAGGGCACCGGGAAGCGGGTAAAAGGTGGCAGGGTTGGAGGGCACCGGGAAGTGGGTAAGAGGCGGCAGGGTGTCGGCGGCCAACTTGGTGGGCTTCCCAGGCTCTTTGCGGGGCATCGGGGAGCGGGAAAGAGGTGGCAGGGGGTCGATGGCCTGCTTGGCAGTTGTCCAGGCCCTTGGAGGGGCATCGGGAAGCTGGTAAGAGGCGGCAGGGGGTCGGCGGCCTGTTTGGTGGGCTTCCCAGGCCCCTTTCAGGGCACCAGGAAGTGGGAAAGCAAGGTGGTGGGCCGGGGATTGGGAAGTAGGCAGGGGGGGGTGTCAGTAGCCTGCTTGGTGGCTTCCCAGGCCCCTTGCAGGGCACCAGGAAGTAGGAAAGCAATGTGGTGGGACGGGGAGCGGGAAAGAGGTGGTGGGGGGGTCTTGGCCTGCTTGGTGGCTGCCCAGGCCCTTTGCAGGGCACCGGGGAGCGGGAATGCAAGGCTGCAGGGGCCAAGGTCCTGCTTGGAAGCTCCCCAGACCCCTTGGCAGCACCGGGAAGGGGGTAAGGAAGGCAGCAGGGGACCAGTGAGTGGGAAAGAGTTGGTGGCCTGCTAGGCGGCTTCCCAGGTCCCTTCCGGGGATCAAGGAGCAGGAAAAGGCTGGCCTGACCACGAGGCAGGGTTTTCCCTGCTTTCTGGTGGCTGGAGGAAGATGGGCAGTAGGCAAGCTTGGGAGGCAGGCAGCACCCAGCCCTAGCCACAGATCAAAAAAGAGAACAACATGCAGGGGAGGGCAAGAATCTGAGAGATCAATATAGAGGGGTGCCTGCTCCAAGCCTTGACGGTGTGCCTGGGGGCAGGCCCCCAGCAGGTAGACACACACAGGAGGACTCCTCCAAGCCTCAGATGCGGCCGGGGGCAGGTCCCCAGTGGTGACACACACACATACACACACAAAAGACGCCTGGCAGACTGGGGCTATCATAGGACATCCACTGAGGGGTCCCAGACTGTGAGAGGGCACAGGTCGGGCTGAGGGACTCCCTCCACCCTGAGTGCACAAATTTTTGTACACCGGGCCCCTAGTATATATATAATTTTAAATATGTTTCTCTGAAGAACCCTGACTAATACAGATAGAGTCATTCTCAGGCATGACCTTCACCTACTACCTCCCTTGGATTCAAATACTTTCTTTGTATAACTTAATAATAGAACAGATTCTTTGTTACAGCCAATTTCCTAAACTTTAGCATTTTACTTCATGAGAATTTCCCCTTTTAGAGGAGTGTTCTTTAGGGTAGTTGCAGAGAACTTAATCCATTCTAGCTATTTTAAGTAGAGTGTGATTTCCTAATTTGGGGGAAGATAAAAGACTCTTTCATTCTTCAATATTCATCAGTAGATACAACTGTAGTATTTTATTTTAAAATGATTTTTCATATATATTTTTTCATGTAAGGTACCCTAAATATGATCCTTAAATATTATTCTCAGCCTGTTATAACACTTACTAAATTGAGCCCTAGTTCTAACTAATTCTAAAGCATTCTTTATATTTCAAAATTTATTTTTGACCATTATATTTTTGCTGAAAATATATGCACAAAAATTGACTCTCTTCCACACATATAGTTATACTTATTTTCTAAATTAACTACATTTATTAGTTTTTTTTAAGTCACAGGGAACAAAACATATGTGAATTACTTTAAATTTTTGAGGTTCATTGTAAAAAACTAGAAGTAAAGGTAGTTATTTTAGTAGCTAAATAACTAGTATCAAGGAAAACATTACCATGAGTTTAGACTTTCACTCAAAATTCTTAAATTTTTATTATAACTTACTAAAAATTACAATTTTGAGATCCTCTCTTTATAGGGGATCTAATCTCCATTTCTTCCATTTCAGAATAAGTGGCATTGCCACCCATAAAATTAGAATCATGGCAGTTATTCATGACATATATCTCTTCTAAAGCCCTCCTACCACTCATTGCATGCTCTGGTCAATTCTCCTGAAAACTCAGTCCCTAGTCCTTGAATAATCATTATATAGCTTATCATTCATGAAGCAATTTATTATACAATGGACAATAAACAAGAAACAGCCAAAACATAGAAATAGCATCTAAGGGGCTTTAAATAAGAGACCTATTGGGTATAACAAATATGTATATATATGAAATGATTCATGTTTTTATAAGCATTTAAAAATTAGCTAAAAATACATATTTTAAAGAGATGCCAATAAAACTAATGAAAATATTATCTTTAGGATTAAATTCTATGGATAATGTCAGCAGAAAAGTCTGTCAATACGTTAGCAACGTTTGTGATAGTTACTTAACATACCTTGTTTTCACTTCTGTTCACAATGATACACTTGGGCTGGTAGTATCTATTGATAGTAATGCTAGTGAAAGAAAAGGTGGGGAGATAAAATAGTCACAGGCATACCAGCCTCCAATATCACCCCCACTAGTACCAAATAAGCAGTCATGTAGGCCGCCTACATGAAGAACAAGTAAAATTGATCATCTTGAATCACATTTCACTCAAATATGAATACCTTTTTAAATTGTTTATTCTGGTGATTGAAAATGGAAACCATTTTTGAAAAGTCTTAATTATGTACAAAAATATATAAAGTATCTCAAAATAAAAATAATATACTTCAAACTGAAAAAAAAATATTATTTGTTAGTATTTTTTAAATTTTTGTGATGATTTTATAATATTCTCATGTTATTTTGGTATCTAATGTTCTTAAAACCTCTGAAAATTAAGTAGTACTATCAACATTTATTAATATACTAGGGGCCCAGTGCACAAAAATGTGTACACTCGGGAGGTCCCTCAGTCCAGCTTGTGCCCTCTCGCAGTCTAGGACCCCTCAAGGGATGTCCACCTGCTGGCATGCCTGGCCAGCTTGGGTGAGGGTTTGATGGCTGTTTACAGGTTGGTCAAGCCCCTCAGTGTGGACCTTCACCCCATTGGGGTGTGGCAAGCCTGGGTGATGGGCTGAGGGCCATTTTCAGGCTGCCCACAGTCCCTTCAAGGTTCGAGTCCCTACTGGAGTACCTGGCCAACCTGGGTGAGGGGCTGAGGGCCCTTTTCAGGCTGCCCACAGCTCCCATTGACCCAGCGTCCCAGTGAGGCTGGCTGGAATCAGGTTTCTGGCTGGAATCAAGGATTTATTTATCTTCTATAATTGAAACACTGTTGCTTTGAGCTGAGGCCTAGGCAGGTAATGAAACTGCTTGTTTGTTTCAGCTCCGTGGCTTCTATAATTGAAGCAATGTTGCCTTAGTAGAGGCTCAGCTGGCCTAGGCAGGCATTTGCAACAGAAGCTTCCTGTTTCGATCTAGCTCCATGGCTGCTGGCCTCCACCTTGGCTGGGTTAATTTGCATACAGCTGCTCTGATTGGCTGGTGGGCATGGCTTGACTGGGGGCATGGCTTAGGTGTCTTGGAGTGATGGTCAATTTGCATATTACTGTTTTATTATATTAGATTATGCATTTAGTTATCCACTTATTAAAAAGAAAAAAAATAAGTTAACCTTATATCTATTTTTTCTTCATCAAACACTGTAAAATGGTAGAGGTAAACTTTATTTTTTCCTTTCTTTCTTTTTTCTTTTTCTAGCAGAAAATGTGTCCAAATATCAATTGATCATTAAAGAGATTATTATTATAGTATTTGTTTCCCCATTTTGGCAAGAAATCATTTATATTTTTCTTTAAATATTTTTCAGAGAAACACATGTATAAGCAGAACTAAGGATATAAGTTATTTTGTTAGTTTCTGACTTTCTTAGACCTGCCAAAACAGGTCTTCAGTCCAAAATATTTTTAATTTGGCTCTAGATTAAATTTATAAATCATTGTCAACTAGATTTTCTTGGTAAAAACATATTCTCTTTGCTACTTTGCATCCCTGTTATCTCATGGCTTTTGCTTTACTTTCCTCATTAGCAATCTCTATCTTTGTATAGCTTTGAAAATTGCCTTAAATTTATATCCAATTGGTTAAATCTTTGACATTAGGATTTATTTAATCAGTTCCTTCCCAGAAAACTTATTTTGTTAACTTTTTCCTTTCTCCTCTTATAGACAGTTGACTGGGCCTAAGCTGGAATTGTTTCCTGGAACTAATCAATACAACCCTACTCTCTATGTATTCCAAAAACGTAAACATATTTCCATGTCCAACTGCTTCAACTAGATCCCTTTGAATACTTTTCTAATGGAAAATTGAAAGCTTAGTTTGATACAAATCTTTGGACACAATATACTAGACTACTGATACTTTCTTGGAGCCAAGGCTATAAAAAATTTAGTGCCATTAATTTCAACAGTTCTAGTAGCCATGTGTACTATCTGTACTGACCAATGAATGTTTTCAATAGGTGAAGAAGAGGGCAACAATATTGAGAAAGATATAAAAAGTTAGGAGGAGTAAATGGAATTGCACAATGAATTTATCCTGTAAGACAAGATTATCGACCACCTGATTTTATTATTTTAGGGTGTCTGAAGAACACCTTTATTACTTAAGTTAGTAAAGAATAGACTGATAAGGGGGATACCTAATTCTGAGAATCCTGGTGGTGACTGTTCTCTGAAAGGTATAGTTATCAGTAGGAGACCAAGGCCATGGACTACCTGATTGTGGATATGGCAGGATATTGAGGTGGCAGAGACTTGGCGGCATCATTTCACCTTCAGAGGCAAGGATAGAAAAATTGGTAGAATGGGTAGCATGATCTGAGCATGTCAATCACAATAACTTGATCTTCAGGTCTCTGTCATGACTAAATAGATCATGGTTTTCATAGGAGAGAGGAAAACAAACGACTGTGGTGTATTTTGATTGGTACAATAAAAAAAGCTACACAGCTGGTGAGCAGCTATGCCAATGAAAGTTGAAAGTGCCATTTTCCACTAGTTTCCAGACCTAATGTAGCTCGTAAATCTAAATATGTTTACAAATTCATAATTCATTATTTGAAGTTGATTCCACATCCCCTTGAGAAAGAATCCTGTAATACCAAAGATTATTCAGGTATTTACTAGCATAATGAATATAGAAAAAGAAAAATGCCAAGATTTTAAAGAACTATTTGATTATCTTTGTTGACACGGCCTCCCTATGATAAGAAAAACCATCTTAGTTCTTCAGCTGGAGTAGAAACTTATGGAAGCAGATGATAAAGACTTTAACTTATTTTTTATAATCAGGTCATAAAGGCATCAACACAACTTTAGTTAATTCCCCTTGGCAAAATTTAATAAATTAGAATTAATGTATTAGCAACTTCTAAAAGTCTAATTCCCTGTTCTGTAGATTAAAATTTAGTAGATTAAGAAGATCCACATAAAACATTAAGAAACTTCTCTACTTCACCAACATAGAAAATCAGCAGCAACAACACATCCCATGAGAACGTAGAGTGGTCAGTAACACTAACAAAACCTTAAAAGTTTCTAGTGTAGCCATATCTACTATACATCCATTCAATTGTCTGGTCTCTACACAAGCCAGATAGATGAAAGTGGGTATCTCTAAACTTAATCAAATATCATATCCAATTGGTACTGCTATTCCAAGTATGGTACCTTTTAATAGAATAGAACAACAAAAATTTTTGGCACTTGATATGTGAGTAGTGAATTGCTAATTATTTAAGTCTTGATATTTATCAGTAGGGATAATTAAAAACAATTAATGGTTACTTGGAATAGTCAACTGTACCTATTCACTGTCTTACTTCAAGGGTATATTAATTCTTTCATTATGCAGTTTAATCTGCAGGGACTTTGATTATTTTGACATTCACTGGATTTTACATTAGTCCAACATATTGATCACAGTATATTAATTGCTTTTAGTGAATATGGAGTAACAAATATCTAAAATAACTTAGATAATTGTGTATCAGGGGTTTTCAGATAAACTTAGCAGAGATTCAATGCCCATTCACAATGATGGAATTTTTAGAAGAACAGTGGTCTGTGATGTGCTGAGATATACTCTTTATGATTATAATAAACAACATAAACTGATGAACAAAAACTGATGTAGAGACAGAGAAGCATAGATCAGATCCTCAAAACTCTGAGGGAAGGTGGGGATGAGGGGAAGAGATCAACCAAAGGACTTGTATGCATGCATATAAGCGTAAGCGATGGATGTGTCCAATAGGAGGGCTGGAATGGGGGAACAAGGGGACATTGGGAAGGTAAGGACACATTTGTAATATCTTAATAAATGGAAAAAAAGAAACAGGGGTGGAGGCTAGGGGGAGGTGGGCAAAGAGGGGAAAATGGAAATGGAAGAGACTTTGTTTGGGATGACAGGTTCACAATGTAGTGTGAAAATGATGTTTTCTTGAGCTGTACACTTGAAGCCTGTATGGTTTTGCAAACCAACATTACCCCAATAAATTCAATTAAAAAATAAATAAAGGACATGATTTTGTATTTCTCAGACCCAAGAAAGAAGCATAATGATTAATTAGTCAGGCTCCTTGAATTCTGGGAACAGCGCATTCCATGTTTGGGATTGTAACTAGCCTCATTTATTGTGGACTCTGAAGTATTTGTTTTTAGTGGGACTCACAAGCTTTAACAAGTCAGGGCTGTAGGAAAAGCAAACTGTCACTTGGTTTATATGGCTTAGTATATTAGATGGCACTTGAGGTATGCAAATTGGGTAGGAATGGTGTGTGGAGCCATTGGAAAGGCCTGACAGGAGACTCACAGCACATAATCCTAGAGTTCTATAGCAAAGTAATGCATTTATAGCCAGAATTTTCCTCTCTTTAAAAAGATATCTCTGATATTCTACCATGCTGCAATAAAGACAAAAAGTGACTGTAACCCAAGCTACATGTCCCAAATATTGCATTAGACATATTTATGTAATACTTTATAAATTCAGTGCTGTATGACTGAAATTCAAATTTGATGAGGTAGTGTACATTTATATGTGCTAAATTTGGTGTCAGGTTGATATTAAGTTAACCACTTCTACCTTGGAAGTGAAAACAATATAGTCTTACAGTAATCAGTGCATAATCCAGATAAAGATTTTTTCTTATCTGAAATGTTTCCATTTGTAGCATTATGAAAGTGTTTCTAGAATGTCTTCTGTATGGACATCTTATGCCACAGATACACTCAGACTGATTATGTTCCAATGTCATTGAGACAATGGTCTCTTGACCACAGAAATCACTAATATTGTTTCCCCAAACTAAGAGACAACTGGCCTGGTAGAATGGTGTAATAGCTCACCAATGGCTCCATTAAGGTGCCATCTAGAGAGAGTTATACTTTGGAATTTGAGTACTGTCTTCTAGAATGTGATTCTGTTCTCTCAGTAGCTAGAATAAATATATATTTTAAAAATGGATAAAAAATGGAGGAAAGTAGAAGCGACCATTTTTACTATCACTTATAGAGTCACCTGTATAATGTGTATCTCCCCCCATACACAGAAGCCACATTGGAGATCTTAATTTCCAGAAAGCCAATGTATCCACCAGAGGTCATAGTTAATAAGACTTCCACTGAACTCTTAAACAACTATTTGGTTGCTTTGGGTTTATCCCTCTGGCTAATATAATTCATTATTATTATCAAAAGATAAATACTGCTTTTATACCATGACATTCTGGGAGAATGACATCCAAAACTAAAAGAATTCACTCAGGAATACCTTTTTGTTTCTGTACCAAGTATTAAAAAAATAAATTATTTCATCAATTAATTTCAGTGCCTATTTACAGAAATAAACTCCTGGGAATATTTTTCCCAACAAACCTGTAAATATGAGGGATGGATTTTATCAAATGAGAGACAGGGACTTGCAAAATATTTGTGTAGTCCTCCTCTCCCAGACAAACAGTCCAAGATGCATTTGTTTAGAATGGCCTTTGGGAAGATATTCCACATGGCTGAGCAATCAGCTATGTTTGTTGGGAAGCTATGGCCGGGTTTACTGCAACCCTTCAGATTTTTTCTTATTTTTGTTTCTCTGGGATCACAGGGAAAAAAAATCAATAAAATTTTGATACATCAACTTTGACCTAGGCTCTGTTACAAAGGAAATTGTGCTCCTACTTTTTCCTAATTTGGGACTTTTCCTGAATTATTATTATATCACTGAGATTAATTTTTCAGCCCCATTTCACTGTTTCCCAAACAGGGATTCTAGTAACTTATATAAAACATTTACACTGAGTGGCCAGATTATTAGGACTGCCTGACATTTGTAGGCAAATTAGCTATAATTTTGCACTGAAGTTGCGAGGTCCAGACCATTATAAATAAGGAAGCAGGTTGTTTACCACAGCAGTAGAAGTGCTTTTTTTCTGGAGATATGGGTAAATAATGCAATTTAACAGACTTTGAACGTGGGATATATATATATATATATATATATATATATATATATATATATATATATATATATATTAGAGGCCCGATGCACAAAAATTTGCCTGTGCCCTCTCACAATCTGGATTTGCCTGTGCCCTCTCACAATCTGGGACCCCTTGTGATATGTCCAACTGCTTGCTGATGCCCGCTCCCCGGGGAATCAAGCCTAAGCTGGCAGTCATACATCCCTCTGGCAGCCCAGGAGCCCCTTGGGGGATGTCCACTTGCCAGCAGGGAGCAGGCCTAAGCTGCATTCAGACATTCTTAGTGCTGCTGAGGAAACGGGAGAGGCTCCCACCACTGCTGTACTGGCAGCCATCGGCCTGGCTTGTGGCTGAGAAGAGCTCCCCCTGTGGGAGTGCACTGACCATCAGGGGACAGCTCCTACATTGAGCGTCTGCCCCCGGTGGTCAGTGTGTGTCATAGTGACCAATTATTCCCAGTGGTTCTGCTATTAGGGTCAATTTGCATATTACCCTTTTATTATATAGGATAGAGGCCTGGTGCATGGGTGGGAGCCGACTGGTTTGCCCTGAAGGGTGTCCCAAATCAGAGGAGGGTTCCTGCTGGGGTGCCTGGCCAGCCTGGGTGAGTGGCTGATGGCCATTTGCAGACTGGCCACAGTCCCTTCAAGGTGGGTGTGCCCCCCTGAGGTGCCTGACCAGACGGGGTGAGGGGTTGAAGGCTGTTTTTAGGCTGGCCACATCCCCTTCAGGGAGGGGGTCCTGCTGGGGTACGTGGCCAGCCTGGGTGAGTGGCTGATGGCCGTTTGCAGGCTGGCCACAGCCCCTTCAGGGAGGGGGTCCTGCTGGGGTACCTGGACAACCTGGGTGAGTGGCTGATGGCTATTTGCAGTAAGGCTGGTTGGAGCAGGTATCTGGGATTCATTTATCTTCTATAATTGAAACTCTGTAGCTTTAACCGGAGCCCTGGTTGGGTTGCCCCTGACAACCCAGGCTCCCAGCACTTCTTTGAGCTCAAGCCCCCTGGAAGCAGGTATCTTGGGCTTATTAATCTTCGTTAATTGAAATTTTGTTGCCTTGATCAGAGGCTACAGCCAGCCTAGGAAACAGCTTCCTCCATCCTTGGTGCAATGAAGCCTCCTGTTTGCTCTAGCTCCATGGCTGCTGGCTGCAATCTTGGCTAGGTTAATTTGCATATAGTCACTCTGATTGGCTTGTGGGCATGGTGTGGCTAGTGGGCGTGTCTTAGGTGTAATGGAGTGAGGGTTAATTTGCATATTACTCTTTTATTATATATATATATATATATATATATATATATATATATATATATATATATACACACACACACTGAGTGGCCAGATTATTATGACCACCCCTTCAGTACTTCGTTGGCCTACCTTTTGCCTTCAATCCTGAGCGATTCTTCTTGGCATTGATTCCACAAGATGTTGAAAGGTGATGTGAGGAATCTGACACCATGCATGATGAATAGCACTGTCCAGTTCTGTGAGATTTAATGGTTGTGGAACCAGCTGCCTGATCGCTCTTTTAACTTTGTCCCACAAATGCTCAATTGGATTGATATCTGGTGATTGTGGGGGCCACTTAAGCAAGGTAAACTCTTCCTCATGTTCTTGAAAACACTCCTGCACAATATGAGCACCATGGCATAGCACATTGTCTTGTTGGAAGAAGCCATCTCCACTGGGATACACCATCAACATGATAGGATGAACTTGATCAGCAATGATACTTAGGTATGTTGTGCTATTCAGAGGTTGTTCCACACGAATTAAAGGGCCCAAATTATGCCAGGAAAACATGCCCCAAACCATAACACTGCCTCCACCAGTTAAAGGGTTATACTCATGCATGTGGAGTGGATGCTTTCATGCTGTTTCCACCCAATTCGTACTCTCTGCCATGTGCATGATGCAACTGGAAACATGATTCATTGGACCACATGACTTTTTTCTAATGCTTGACTGTCCAATTCTTGTGTTCCTGTGCAAATTGGAGACGTTTTATCTTGGTAACTGTAGACAGCAAAGGTGTTCGAACAGGCCTTCAGCTTCCATATCCCATATGATGCAGTGTATGGCTAATTTGCCTATAAATGTCAGGTGGTCATAATAACCCAGCCACTCACATTCAATCACATTGTTCAATTGCATTGTTTACCCATATCTTCAGAAAAAAACATCACTTCTACTGTCATGGTAAACAACCCGCTTCTCTATTTATAATGGTCTGGTCCTCTAGTAACTTCTGGATTTGCTCCTGGGCTAAAATCAGTAAGATTATGGTTCTACCACTTCAGGGTCTAAAGAATCAGAGAAATGATACATTAAAATGGTTTAAGTATGCAACATGCTCAGTAACTCTAACTGTACCACTTTTGATGGTATAGATGAAGTCCAAATTTGTAGGTTAATTTGCCTGCAAATGTCAGGCGGTCATCATAATCTGGCCACTCAGTGTATATGCCAGTGGCAGAATTTCAACATAACATTGTTTCAATGGACAAGTGCAATATTTATTCTCCTACTACTTACTTTTATCATTATTAGGCTTTATTAGCCCAACATAACAGTGTTAGAATTAATCAATAAAAAAAATACACCTTTTTATTTATACTTTAAATTTTTATGATTTTATTTCTGTTATGCATTGCATTGGAATTTTTAAAAAAATCTATGTATTTTCTGATTAAATATTTCAAATCCAAAACACTTTTTCTATAATATATCCTTGATGAATAAAAATCATACTATGCAGGTTTGCAGAGCTGTCCTGTTAGTTAAATGCTGAGTCTTATATAGTAGAAATGAAGGTACATTGAGATCTAGGATGTTGATATTTGTGCAGATGTTGAGGAAGCAATATTTAAATCTAGTATTCCCTTCAATAAAGATGTTTAATAGAATTTTACTGAAGAATCCTATTCTCTTCAAGAACCACTTTGCCTACCCATTATTGGGTTCAGATATTTAATAAGATTTAAGTTTCAACATGATCCACAGAAAAAAAATTTAAGTTTGGCTATATCTACACTAAAGAGACTGCCAGGTCTTACCAACTTGTAGCAACTGACTTAGGGGAGCAATAGTGGAAACGGAATCTAAATAGTTATGCAAAGAAAGACAATAAAAGATTAGTCAGGATTGAATCTCTTAAATTAGGCATGTGAAATGTAATGTGTTAGCATGAATTCTTGGATCAGTAATTTGTTTTGTTGATTAATTAAAGTCTGCATTCGATCCTGGGCTAAGCTCAGTAAGATTATGATTCTACCAGTGCAGAGTCTGAAGAATTAGAGAAACAATCCATTAAAATGGTTTAAGTATGCAACATGCTCAGTAACTCAAACTGTACCACTCTTGATGGTATAGGTGAAGTCCAAATTTAAATAAATAAACAAATACATGAATATAGAAAATTGTAAGCACAATTAAGAGAAATAAAGGGATTAAAGTTTCTTCATCTGCATCTGTGTTCTGTGTTCCATTTATAGTGCATCCCTTCACTTCTTAGAAGCTATGCATTTCTTATGTTGATGCTTGTTTTGTTACTCTGTTCTAGTCACCTTCAGTTTTCTGTAACCTGGTGTGAAGAGTTCTGGAGGTGGTTAATGTTACTTGTATTTTTTATTTTAGTGATGGCTATCTGACTTCATTGACATCATCCCATAATGATATGATAACTTATCAGACTTATCTATCATATTTAATACGTTGTGTGTGCTTTTTAACAAAGAAAAACAAAGAGCTAAATGGTGCAACTATGCCTTTTCCCTTTTGCATTCTCCCATATTTATCCTCTACTTCTCTTGTGCCCCAGAAGCCACCCTCACAGACTATGGCACTCATGCTCCCATATGAGGTGACTTCTAGTTATTGGGCTAATGGAAGGCCACAGGAGAGGCCAAAAGGAAGGAGGAGGAAGAGCTTTATCCACCCCCTCGATGAGCAGCACATTCTGGTTGTGGCTATGTATGTGCACTCACCTGGACAGCACCCCTCGGGCAGCCCTTTCTGTCTGGTTCTGACTCTCACAGTTTTTCAGTAGCATGATTTTCTCTTGTGCTTTTCTCTGATGTAAGGCCAATAAAGGCATATTAGTATCTGGGTACCTCAATACCCCTTGTTATTTCCCTTAACCATATAAATATATAATAGAAAAATGAGAAGCTGACAAGAATACAGAGATTGCATGTTCTGCACTTTGTAACCTTAACCCTGACCATGGGAGAGGATTCTCAGAGTTTGAGCTTTTCAAAAGAATCTATAGAAATCCAAGGCTTCTCCTTATAATTCTTGTTTTCTTTGAAGTTGATAAGGTTTAAATCCCTGCAGCAGTACCAAGCAGGGGGCTCCAAACAGACCTCTGCTGTTTTAATAAAAGGAACAGAAAAAAGACAGAAAAAATAATGAAGTAAAACGCCCTGAGGAATGACTCAATTGTAAGATTCTGGGACATTCACAGAAAAAAAAAATCAGTAATAAAAAATATAGTAATCACTAACAGCTTAGATTTTATTATAAAAATATATTCTATTTTGATGTTATCTTTATTTTAGCAGTTATTTGTTTGCAATATTCATGGAAAGTTAGATTTATAGATATATTTTAATTTGCCCTTAAGAATTTATATTAAATATCATAATAGGGGTAACACTGTTCTTTAAACTCATACAAAGACAACTCAAATAAGACTGTTCTAATCTCTGTTGGAGCTAAAATCACAAGAGCTGTAGGAGAATTGTATCATTATATAAAGTCATAGAAACCCTGGCCTTATTATTTTTAAAACTTTTATCCATCTAGCAAAATAGGTTAATACAATAAGGGACCCAGGGTGAATTTCTCTTCCAGTAAAAATTCTAAAACCAGAGTACAGTTGGACAATTCTGAACCATTATAAGATTAAAGTGCCGTCTGCGGCCTACAGAAAAGTTATACCCACATAAAGACCCAACAGGGCAGTGACGGATGCCTGGCTTGCCATGTTACTGACATTTCATGAAAAAAAAAAAAAAAAGGATTATGATTAGAATATCTTGGTTGGACACTATTGGGAAAGTGAAAGTTTTAATAGTTTTGCTCACAAGTAGAAAGCTAATGATCTCTCATTGGAATTAACCAATGTAAATGGTAAAAAGAGGGCTACCCATAGAACCTGTCTGAAAATGGGCATCAGCTTTATTTTATGATGACCTACACATTAGGTAATGTGCAAACATAATGCTAAACTCAGACTGAAGAACTGGAATTATTCATGCAATATGATATTGTGCCACAAGCTTTAATTTCAACATCTCACTTATCTATAGTGTCTTGCATAATGAAAATTGCAACTTTGGGAAATTTTTTTCTACATATCCATAGTTTCAGAAGCAGCAGGAAAGGTGCCATGTGATATTAGGTTAATGATAGAGCACTGGTCAACGGATATTGTGTTCTAAGGTGAAAGACATCATCAATGCAATATTAGGTTCCAGACCAGACTTGAGTTGTGTTTTTATTTCTCTTTAAATCTTTACCTGATTTATGTTGTGTGTGTTTTAAATTTTTATCAGTTTATACTTATATTTAAAAGTTTAGAATAATAAGATTATTTTTATTCTTAATTCCTTTTCAATTTCAACGTATTTTGGGGATTATAAGCTCTCAATACCTTCATTATATTTAGTTTACTTAAATGTAGGTAACAAGAAATTCTCCTTCCAAATTTAACAATCTTTATTCTTAGAAAAGCCTCTCTGAATTCATTTCCTTTATAAGGATGAACAGAATAGAACTATTTAAAGAATGCCTGAAGCTTCTTTCTCTCCAGTCCCTAAATTTAATGCAAAGCTGTCATATAACATTTGACACCTCTGGGCACTATGTTCAAATATTTATCTCTTTATAGAGTTGAGTGTTGAGCAACTTACCCCCATGTTTATCAAGTATACAATACAGAAAATAATAGCATTAAAATAATCTAGAATAGAACAAATGGTATCATGCCTCTAGATTGTTTAACACAGTGGATCAAGCATATCATCACTATTCAAAATCAGTGACAAATTCCAAGAAGAATTCTGTTTCCCAGAGCAAGTAAAAGTACAAGAGCTAAATGTTTAAAAAGCTAAATGTTTCCACCCATCATTTTACTAGATCTTCTAGCTATCCAAAACTGTTATAGTCGTACTCCCCTCTTACAGTAATAGTGCCCTTGACCTCAATCCTTGATCCTCATGCATTTACCATGTTGTGATGCCAGTACCTGATGATGAGAGGGGCTGAAAGATGGTATTGACAAGAATATATTTAGCTATTCTTCACGGCGTAGTATACCTACCATATCTACCTACACTTTATTCAGACAGGAAGATATATAAAGTACTAATCTGAGGTAGACAACCAACTTGAAATGTGAAAGAACATGTTTCCCAGTCTCTTCCCACTGAGCATATTCAAGAGGGCCAAGGTTTCCTTCAGGGATTTGATAGTACCTTATTAGGATATCAGAATACCATTAGGAAGGAAAGCTAGGGTTTGTGGTAGAGCTAAGGCAGAAAGCTGAGGCAGGGTACATATCCGCAAAGCTGGCTGCCACAGCAATGTGTGCCATGCACACAAATGGGAGAAGGGAGTAAGAGATGTCTGATTCATTCTTCATGTTTCAGCCACCCTGGATTTATCTTGTTTCTTCAATGTTGCTGAGAACCTTCTACAATTTTGGTATTTGTGGTGCCTGTTCCTTGTGCCTGGAATGCAACCTCTGAATGGTAGATGTATAGATTCTCATTACTGTTCTGACCTGGCTGCCTATGAGAAATCTGCCTCTGACCTGCCAATGTAAGTATGTACCTTGGCTGCTTGTGGGAAATAATTTTATTACTCAGCATAGCACTCATCATTTTTTAACTTGTATTTTAATATAGTTTTGCTTATTTTTGCTAAGCAAATGAAGTGAATGCTTCATATCAGTAGTAGCCTTATTATCTTGTTCTCCACTATATCCCATATAAAGAACATGTCCTAAAACAATGTCTGCTATAGAAGAGTATCTCAATGAATCATATGTGAATTGCATGTGTAGATGTCTGTTCCTCCAAGTAGTAACCAGGCATATGTGAGAAAAGGGTGACGCCTTACCAACAGATCAATTTGGAGGTGGCAAAGAGATTCATGAAGCTTTCAGCCACCTGGTTAAATCTCAGGTGAGGAGCACTACCATAGAGATCTGAGTGGAATAAAGAAAATCTTGCGAGAATGCACAGGCCTCACCCTGCCTTTATTTATTTATTTTTATTGATTTCAGGGAGGGAGAGGGAAAGAAAGATAGAAACATTAATGAAGAGAAAGTATCATTGACCTGCTGCCTCCTGCATGCCTCCCACTGGGAATCGAGCTTGCAACCCAGGCATGTGTCCTGACAGGAAACCAATGGAGACCTCCCGGTTCATAGGGCAACGTTCAACCTCTGAGCCATGCTGGCTGGGCTCACCTGCCTTTATATTCATTTATTGCCCATTAGGAAAGGTCTGAAAAATTGTCAGGTTGACATAAAGAGCCAACAAGGAAGCAGAGATGAAACTTTTGACCACTCTGTAGAGTCTCCCTTTGTCTCACAAGTAATATGTAATTATGGTGAAGTGCATGTCAACTCCCAACTTGTGCACTGATATGTAGGGTCACTGGTTTAAAAATGGGACCTAGAGAAGCTTAACATAAGACAAAAGGTCAACTTTTCAACTATACTATGACTGATTTACTTATTCAATATAAATAAATTTAAAATAATTTTTTAAATGCTTGCATTATTTAAACTTCCATTTAAGGAAAACAGCCCGGCTGACATGGCTCAGTGGTTGAGCATTGACCTATGAACCTGGAGGTCAGGTTCAATGCTCAGTCAGGGCATACGTCTGGGTTGTGGGCTCGATCCCCAGTGTGGGGCATGCAGGAGGCAGTTGATCAATGGTTCTCTCTCATCATTGATGTTTCTATCCCTCCCTTCCTCTCTGAAATAAATAAAAATATAGTATATGCCAAACTTAATATCTAATTTTATGTGAATTATTGATTCATTATGTATAGCTATATTCAAGCTAAATTCAAGTAGGACATTATTATTGCTTTTACATCTTACATGAGAAATAAAAACAAAAATTACTTCCAAGATTCTCTAACTACAGATCTTAACTCTACTTATGGGGGGAGGGTGGAATGCAGTTTTATTTTATGCAACAGATGTTTTCTTTTAATGTTAAGGCTGTGAGTCTATCTTTAGAGTCTGACATAATGCTGCAGGAAACAATTATACAAATCGTTAAGAATACAGAAAAATAACATAAAATGGGGGCAGGTTGGACTGAGTTGAATGTTCAAGCAGGATTGAATGGCCGAGGATGGTGATCTCTCTGGATTTAGTAAGATTATTTATTTACCTGATTTACTACAGCTTCTCTTCACAGCCTAAACAATCCTTGAATTCTGATCTTGGCCCCTGCTTACATTCTTCAGCATTCCAGAAACCTCGCACAGGTCCTTCTGCTGACCCCACTGCAAACCCAGTCATCCTCTTAGCTTGATGCCATCTCATTTTTATTTCAAAAAGTTGTAAAAGTGTTATCCTGTTTGAGGTATAGAATGGCAACATAGATCAGGCATACCTACTGAAGGGTCTGCTTTGATTCTACAAGGTTAAACGTTGGTAGATTTTGAAACTCCATTGGAAGTCATTTACATACTTTCTCTAAAAAATATAATTAGCCATAATGATAGGTTTGTTTCACCAGAATAAATTTTAAAATTAAAACATTCAGTAAATTTCACAAATAGCACATCCCAACCTATAGACCATTAACAAAAACTATAATGTTTAAATAATCAACCAACATTTCAAAATATTATTAAGAATAATAGAAAAAAATCAAATCATTATCTCAAAAAAAGCTAAATCTCATGTACACCCTAAAAAAAAAAAAAAGCAATAAAAGAAGAATCAAATGAAAGCATTACTATTTTTTTAAAATTCCACAGAAACATACCACCATCAAACATAGTGCTTGAGAATAATGATATTTGTTGTTGCTACTGCTACTATTTCCATTGTCACTGGATTCATCACTTATCAAAAATAATTTGGCATTTGTTCTTCATGCTTTCAGAAGTGAGTCAAAGAGAATAACTAGAACCTATAGAATCCCGACCAAGTGTCCATTTATTGGGTTTCATTCCTCGTCACTTTGTCTATTCTACTGTCTCCATTTCATAAAGATTGAATATTCACTCATAGTTTTAGCCACCAAAAGACTTTGTTTTCCAGAAGAAATATCAGAAGAGTAATCCTTTATATTCTC
Organism: Murina feae; assembly: GCA_004026665.1. Lineage (NCBI taxonomy): Eukaryota > Metazoa > Chordata > Mammalia > Chiroptera > Vespertilionidae > Murina > Murina feae. The sequence continues at coordinate 1,907 of PVJC01031070.1, read as the reverse complement.
CCCTCTCTATCCTCTACTTCTCAAAAGAAAAGTAAATGACTAGCTGTGGTTCTTTGCTCCCGACCTTTCAACCTCAAATGCTGTCTACAAAGATTAGTGTCAATTTTATTTTCTAATATTTTTTTCATTTTCATATATACAAATATATATATAATGAATATTTTTTAACAATAGCATATACTAATTTGAAACCACAACTGCTTGGGATTTAATATATTCTGAACATATATAATATTCAACATAGCTGCTAAGTCCCTATGTCCATCTGTCCTTTCTCTTTTGTTCTTTCCTATCTCCCTTTTTTCCTTCCTTCTTTCCTTTTCTTCTTTCCTCTTGCATTGCTTCCTCTCTCCCTTCTTCCCTCCCTTCCTTTATCTCCCTCTGTTCCTTCCTTTCTTATTTTCTTTCTCTTTAATATAAATTTCTTTTACAATATGATAGAATTATGTATTGCTTTTATTCTGGAAATATCTTTTTTTCCTATGTTTTACATTAAAGGGATATATAAAGGAGAAAATAAAAGAGTGATTTGAAGACTCAATCTATTTTCCATATCTGAAAATCAGGGCTGTTGAGGTAAAGGAAATTATCTGCCCCCTCCATTAAAACACTGATAAATAACCTAATCTGAAACAGATACATTTTTGTAAGATTTTCTTTAGTTTATTACAAAAGAAAGGTTAGTGTGTCCTTCTCAAGAACATTTTAAAAGGCAATGCAATGAATAGCAAAACAAGAAAGAAAACACTTTTGTGCTAAGAAAATCATATTTTATAAAATACTTTCACCACTTTTCAATCGTATAATAAGCTCTGATTTTATGTCCTGGGATATTTTATGACCTAAGTAAACTCTTTAAGCCATATTATTCTGTAAACATCTGAAAATAGCTGCACTGGTAGCAACATTTTTGCATTTGTGTCATATGAGAATGAGTATCAAGCAAAGCAATCATTTTATTATGTTTTTTTTAATCTTTTCTAGTTGGTTATTACAAACAGAAGTATTTATTTTAGTTAGTCTTTACTTTTATATACTACATGAAAAAGTATTTAAAATATATATTACAAAATTGAGAAATTTCTTCTGAGCTTTTGAAGAAAAAATAATTTTTATTATTTAATATCTAAAATGCAGAACTCATCAAATATTTCTATGAGTATTTTTCATTTTTGCTAATAACAGACCCAAGTTTATGAGTCTTCTTTCAAAATTTGTACAAAAGATTAAGTGTTTGCCTAGATGGTGTGGCAGAATGATTGAGTGTTGACCCATGAACCAGAAGGTCACAGTTCTGTTCTGTTTAGGGCCTGGGCCTGGATTGAAGGCTCATTCCTGGGAGGGTGCGTGCAGGAGCAGTTTAATGATGATTCTCCCTCATCATTGATGTTTCTCTCTCTCTCCTTCTCCTTTCCTCTCTCTGAAATCAATAAAAAGCTTTTTTTCAAAAGGTTGTATCTTGTCCTCTTGAAACATAATTCAAAGTAATTTGGCCCATTTCTTTTTATATGGTGATAGTGCTGTATTTTCTTCAAATATTCTTTACAGTTATGCCACAAATTTTGTTCTCCTACCTCATAAATAATATCAACTCCAAAAAATTTTTAATTTCAATAAAAGCCCTATTAAAACTCAGCTGTATGCTATAGAATTCTCTCACTTAGCTTCTGCCTATACCTATGCTTCATGTTATTCTCCACAATAAGGTAAACACTCACCTGGATAAATATTTCTAGTTTATAAAAAAAAAATACTGTAAATGTATTTTCTCTTCCCCTTGATTTTATTAGTAACATTTTCTCTTCTGTAGCTTAAATTTCGAACAATACAATGTATAATGCATAGAAGATACAAAAGATGTGTTAATTAACCATTTATGTTATTGATAAGGCTATTAGTACTCAAGT
>PVJC01031069.1:0-20849 GCA_004026665.1 Murina feae | reverse complement strand
AACCAGGGTTGGGATGACAACCTGGATAATGGAGTGGTAGATCAGTTTCAGAATCATCTTTGATACTTTTCCCAAAGGACTTAGCTCCCTGGGCTTTTCTCTTTCATATTTGACTAAAAAAATTTTTGATGGGTCTAAAGGTACATGTTGCAAGAAGTATATCTGGCCCTGACCTGTTTGACTCAGTGGATAGATCATCAGCCTGCAGACTCAAGGGTCCCAGGTTCGATTCAGGATAAGGGCATGTACCTTGGTTGTGGGCACATCCCCAGTGGGGAGTTTGCAGGAGGCAGCTGATTGATGTTTCTCTCTCATTGATGTTTCTAACTCTCTATCCTTCTCCCTTTCTCTCTGTAAAAAACAAGTAAAATATTTAAAAAAAAAAATATTTCTGGTAGTTCTCTTCTTCCTTCACTTTAAGTAACAGTCCTTAGTCTAGATGACAATAATAGTAATAGTTGTAACAAATAGTTATAATAATATATAGTAAACAATGATTCTGATTTTGTTTACTCAGGTAGTTTTTCTGTAACAACATTTACTAAAGTGGTGTATTACAACATAATGTCCCAAGGGATTTGAATGGAACTATCTCAAAAATAAAGAGAAAATATAAAATCCAGTAGCACATTCAAAGTAGATTGGGTACTATATATTAACCAGAATTAACCATTTTCCTTTTGTGCTATTATTCAGAGCTTTTATTATGCAATAGTATTGTAATCTCAAACAACATATACCAAAATTATTTGGCCAGAACATATATATATATTTTAATCTATCCTCACCCCACCTTTATTATCTTTTAGAGTAAAGTGAATTGGGATAGTTTGGTCATATGTTCAGCACATTTATTTAATGCATATTGTCCCAGCATGTATACTTACACACAGTCTCTTGCAATTGAGGATGAGAAAACAAGATCAATATTTTATACTTGCATAGTGCACACTGTTTATAAGCTTTCAAAAGTGGTTGGCTTGTGTTTAAGGAAAAGGTTATGATGCTTCAATGTAAAAGACAAATATACTTTTAGAAATGACTTTTTGAAATAATCTGGAATGGCAAGAAGAAAAATCCTATCTAATAAATGAGTAATATACAAATTAGGCATCACTCTGTCACAAAGATGGCCAACCCCATGGCTACAAGATGGCGGCCTCCATAGCCACAAAATGGCAGTGCCCATAGCTACATCCTATCTAATTAAAAAGTATTATGCAGATTAGGTGTCACTACATCACAAATATGGCTGCCTCCATAGCCACAAGACGGCAAAGCTCAGTCCGGCTCAGCTCCACCACTGAAGTGGTCAGGCCGGTTAGCTAGGCAGGTGGCGGGGGAGGCGGAGGGCCCAAGGGGCAGAATAGGCTATCAGAGGGGGCTGGGGATTCCCTGCCCAGGCCAGAGGCTTTCGCCAGAGGCCTCAGGCATGGGTAAGGGCAGAGCTGGTGACCAGAGGGTTATGAGAGAGCCCTACCCAGGCATAAGGCCTGGGCCAGAGCCCTCAGGCCTGGGCAAGGGCAAGGCCAAAAATCACAGGGGCCTGGGAATTGGTTGAGCCAGCAAAGCAGGAGTCTGGGGGTCTCCTGCCCAGGCCTGCAGCCTTCGCCAGAGACTGCCAGTGGGGAAGGGCAGAGCCGGTGATGGCAGGGGGCAGGATCAGAGCCAGTGATCGTGGAGGCCTGGGCTCTGTGAAGCTGGCGATTAGAGGAGCTTGGGAGTCTTCTGTCCAGGCAAAAGAGTAATATGCAAATTAACCCTCACTCCATCACAAAGATGGCAGTAGCCAGGGAGCCATAGCAAAGCAGGAGGCTTGCATTCCCCAGTGATGAAGGAAGCCAAGATTTCCACCTGCCCTGGGCCCTGAGCTCCGCTTAAGGTAACAAAGTTTCAATTACAGAAGGTAAATAAACCCAAGATACCTGCTTCCAGCTGGAGACTTTGAGTGGGACCAAGACAATAAAGTTTCAATTACAGAAGTTAAATAAATCCCAGATACCTGCTTCTAGCCCATGGCCATGGCCAGGCTGATAACAGCCCTCAGCCCCTCACCCAGGCTGGCCAGGCACCCCAGTAGAGACCCACACCCTGAAGGGGCAGTGGCAAGCCTGAAAACAGCGCTCAGCCCCTCACCCAGGCTGGCCAGGCACTCCAGTAGAGACCCACACCCTGAAGGGGCAGTGGCAAGCCTGAAAACAGCGCTCAGCCCCTCACCCAGGCTGGCCACACTCCCATGGGGTGAAGATTCCCCCTGGGGACTTTGACCAGCCTGCAAACAGCCATCATCCCTTCACCCAGGCTGACCAGGCACCCCAGTGGGGACCTCCACCCTGAAGGAACTGTGACCAGCCTGCAAACAGCCATCAGCCCCAAGCCCAGGCTGGCCAGGCACTCCAGCGGGATCCACACCCTAATCCGGGACACCCTCCAGGGCAAACCAGCCGACCCCCATCTGTGAACCAGGCCTCTATCCTATATAATAAAAGTTTAATATGCAAATTGACCCTAACAGCAGAAGCACTGGGAATGACTGGTCACTATGACACACACTGACCACCAGGGGGCAGACACTCAATGCAGGAGATGCCCCCTGCTGGTCAGTGCACTCCCACAGGGGGCGCTCCTGGCTGATGGCTGCCAGCACAGTGGTGGTGGTGGGAGCCTCTCCTGTCTCCTCAGCAGTGCTAAGGATGTCTGATTGTAGCTTAGGCCTGCTCCCTTCTGGCAAGTGGACATCCATCGAGGGCTCCTGGGCTGCCAGAGTGATGTCTGACTTCCAGCCCTGGGCAGAAGACCCCAAAGCCCCTCTGAGCGCTGGCTTCACAGAGCCCAGGCCTCTGTGATTGCTGGCTCTGATCCTGCCCCTGCCATCACCGGCTCTGCCTTTGCCCCGCTGGCAGCCTCTGGCTAAGGCTGAAGGCCTGGGAAGGGAACCCCCAGGCCCCTCTAATCACGGGTTTCACCCCTGCCCAACTATAGCCTCTGGTCAAGGCTACAGGCCTTGGCAGGAGACCCCCAGACCCCTGCCATCACCAGCTCCACCCTTGTTCCACTGAAGCCTCTGGCCAAGGCTATAGGCCTGGGCAAGGGAACCCCAGACTCTTGCTTTGCTGGCTCCACCAGTATCGCAGGCTCCACCTCTGCTCCTCTGAGTTTTGGCTCTGCAGAGCCCAGGCCCCTGTGATCTCTGGCCTTGCCCTTACAAAGGCCTGAGGCCTCTGGCCCAGGCCTTATGCCTGGGTAAGGCAATCTTATACCCCTCTAATCACCAGCTCTTTCCCTGCCCCCTCAGATCACCAGCTCTGTCCTTGCCCATGCCTGAGGCCTCTGGCGAAGGCCTCTGGCCTGGCCAGGGGACCCCAGCCCCCTCTGATTGCCTGTTCCACCCCTAGAGCCCTCCACCTCCCCTGCTACCTGCATGGCTAACAGACCTGACCACTTCAGTGGCGGGGCTGAGCCAATCTGGGCACCACCATCTTGTGGCCATGGGGGTGACCATCCTTGTGACAGAGTGACACCTAATTTGCATATTACTCTTTTTTTAGATAGGATACTAGAGGCCCAGTGCACAAAATTCGTGCATGGGGTGGGGCGTCCCTTAGCCCCGCCTGCACCCTCTGCAATTTGGGACCTCTACACCTTTTTCTTATCTACCTAACCTCTTCACATTTAAAAAAAATTAAATGAAATACCACCTATTCTAGGAAATCCTCTTTGAACAAATCTCTTTACAATCTGTATTAAGTATTTTCATAGTATATCATTCTTTTTTTTTTTTTACTAGCAACTTAGAGTGGATGCAATGTACTTCTCATCTTCCATCTGAATTTTTTCTTCTTGTTCTTGTAATAGCAAAGCTTATCCAATTTACATTTGCCCTTCAAGGGCTTATATTTGGTTCAGTTTCTAGTTGGCTCCCTGCTTTTTTTTTAAAGAAATAAATTTGAGTTGTGATAGTAAGCCTCACTTGTGATCGAGCCTGTAGGTCTCCCTGTATTTCTATAATACCCATCACTTTAGCATACCAGAGATTGTGCTAATTTATAGAAAATAACAATAAATGTCACCTGATCATTTGCTTTTATAGTAATATTTTATAGCAAAATGTATTATTCTAGTAACTTAATTATTACACAACTGAGGCATGCAGAAATAAATCACATTGAACAATAAAGAATGACTCAAATATCAAAGCATAGTACACTTAGGGCCTCCCTTGTCCTGTGCCTCAGATATTATAGCATAGTACACAGTTCACATGGAACTCAGTTTCCTTCAAAAAAGGAGGGATCCCATACTCATGAAGCAGCTACTTCCGCACATTTTTTAAATTTAATTCACAGCACATACTCTTTGTACTAATTGTTGAAATATGCTAGCAATTGCCTGTGTTCATCTCTGTATTGTTGCCTTATATTCTGATGTCGTTATTGTGCTTTTAGCATACACTTACTCTAATAAGATTGTGAATTATTTAAGGGCAGAGATCATAATGTGAGCTTGTGTGTTCCCTGTCATGGTGCCTAGATAAATACTCAAATGCCATCCAGTCCAAATGACTGTGATGAGAGACCCACTGTTGCTGGAAACCTCTGATTTTTATTTAAGAGGCCTCACTTGTCCTGCGCCTTTACAGTGGGGTGAGTAGTGGCTGAGGGAATTTGAGGAAACCCAGACAGAATTCTCCTCCTAAAAGATTTTGCTAAGCTGGCACCCAGGACCACCGGGCATTTGTCCAATTAAAACCTAGACACACAGCAATAACAAAGGCACTGGTCTCCTATTACTAATACCTAGGGATCAAACCTCAGCCTACAGGAACTCCCTCCTGCAGTCAGGACCGGGTGCTGGGTGGACCTGTGCTGGTGCTCCTAACTCTAGGTAGAGGAAGACTTCCCATGGCTGCAGACTAGAGGCCCCAGACTCCACACTATTCACCTGAACAGGTCAGCAGAATGGCTTCTTCACCTGGGATCACGGGGAGGCGTGGCCTAGCCTGTTCACCCAAAAATTGATCACGGGGTGGCCTGATATCTTCTGTTTACCCTGTGAGTGATCGTGGGGAGGCCTGGCCTGTTCTGTTCACCCTGCAAGCGACCTAGGGGAGGCCTGGCCTGTTCTGTTTGCCCCACGATCGATCGATTGTAGGGAGTTGTAGCCTGGCCTGTTTGTCTCAAGATGGGCGCTGGGCTGGGGGTCATGGACCCTGGACGCCACTTGGCGCAAGTACGTGCACAAATGGCCACGGGGCAGGAACATCTGCTTGGCGCCCGTGCCCATGGGCCTGGAGTGGCTGCGGATGTTCTGGGACCCTGGCTGCTCTGGACCTATGCGTGGGCCTACGGACTAGGAGCAGCTTGGGTCCCGAGGATGTTCCTGAGACTCAGGCCACTCAGCGCCTATGTATGAATTCTTTCTCTTTTCTCTTTTTGATGCCCAATTCCCTGCCATCTTTGTCTGGTTAATTTGCATACTCTCCTGATTGGCTGGTGAGGGTAGCAGAGGGATGGTCAATTTACATGTTCCACTTTTACTATATAGGACTAGAGGCTCGTTGCAGGAAGGTTCCTGCAAGAACAGGGCTTCCCCGGCCTATTCCTGCAAGAATAAGGCTTCCTGAGCCAGAGCAAAGCTCCCTTCTCTGCTTCCTCACTCCCTCCCATCTCTGCTGCCTTGCTTCATCCCATCTCGGCTTCCTCGGCTCCCTCCCTTCTCCATCATTTTGCTCCCTCTCATCTCTGCTGCCTTGCTCCCTCCCTTCTTTGCCATCTCCACTACTTCAGCTCCAATTCCCTTCTCTGCCACTTTGCTCTCTTCTGCAGCACTTGGCTTTTTTCTATGCTGTCTTCAGTCTTTGCTCCATGCTGGGTATGCAAATTAACTGCCATCTTTGTTGGATTAATTTGCATATCACTCTGATTGGCTGGTGGGAATAATGGAGGGATGATCAATTTGCATGTTTCTCTTTTATTATTATAGATATATATGACCCGGCCTATGTGGCTCAGTCGTTGAGCATCTACCTATGAACCAGGAGGCCACAGTTCAATTCTTGGTCAAGCCACATGCCCGGGTTGTGGGCTTGATCTTCAGTAGGGTGTATGCAGGAGGCAGCCAATCAATGAATCTCTGTCATCATTAATGTTTCTGCCTCTCTTTCTCTCTCAATAAAAATATATTTATATATATATATATATATATATATATATATATATATATATATATATAGGTGTGTATATATGTTCCAAAATATTATGCTCCCAAAATTCATTTTAACTCCTTTCTTGAAACACTTGTTCAGTTTTTCTTTGGGTAGTTGTTCTGTAGAAATTGGGCATCAAACATGATTAAGGCAGAAGACAGTAAAGAGGAAAGAGAAAAAATATTAAAGAGGCAACTTTGGAGAGAGTTCTTTGTGGATTGGACTGTGGATGTATTGGGAAACCCCTTTGACACTCAATTTCTTAATCTTTCAAATGGGAATACTAACTTGATATTGTTATTATAAAGTGTTGTTATAAAGGTTTTGGAATATTTTCTGGCTTATAATAGCTGCTGTATAAATGCTAGTTACTATTAAATGCTCCTCAAGAATATAGTTATTGGTGCTATTGTTATTACTATTCTATCATGCATATCAGATAAATTCATAAAATAATATATAAATAACATATCAGAAAGTGGTAGGAGCCATGAAAAAAAAAAAAAAAAAACAAAGACAAAAAACAAGATTAGTGTAATAGGATAGAAAATAGGAAGATAGAAGGTGACTTTAGTGAAGGTGCTGTGGTCAGGGAGTGACTTCAAATAATTTGAAGCATAATTATTTTAATACACATGATATCAAGATTTGTCCAATGTTATATAACAACTAGAGGCTTGGTGCACGAAAATCATGCATGCGGAGGGGATGAGGGGTTCCCCAGCCTGGCCTGTGCCCTCTCACAGTGCGGGAGCCCTGCGATCAATCTCCCCGAAGAGGTAGGCCGGAGCCAGGGGTCCCACACCTGGTGTTGCTACACGGAGCTGCCGGGACCTGCCCCACGCGGCTCTAAGCAGAGCTGCCAGGACCCACCTCTGTGCTGTGTGAAGCTGTAGGACCACCGGCATCACAGCCCGGAGCTGCAGGACCCACCTTTGCACTGCACATGCAGCATCAAGTTCCCACTCACCCGCATGTGCCTGCTACACACGCAGCCTCCAGGTGATGGATTGTTATGGCATGAGGGCATGAGGGCATCATGGCGTGAGGGTGTGACAACCACATAGGTTTTTATTAGTATAGATTCTCAGCATAAATTTATGGATCAATCTGGAGTAAAACTTGAATGAAAAGGTAGATGTTAATTTTTATTTACATATTTAAGTGGCATTCTAATACGCTGTTGCATATAGTTGGTACAGATATTGAAGAATAATCTGAATAGGTATTAAAATGTTGAGGTTTAAAATAAACATGAAAGTTATCCATGAAAGAGTGGCAAATGATTGTTTCAGTTTTATTATAAGACTAGAGGCCTAATGCACGAAATTTGAGTAAGGGTCTCAGCCCTCGCAGTCCCTCGCAGCCCCAGCCAGCCCTAGCAGCCTCAGCTTCATCCAGAAGGTCATCTGGATGGTCATCTGGAAGGTCATTCTGCTGTTCAATCTAATTAGCATATTAGCTCTTTATTATATAGGATTAATGAAAAGGGAAGTTATCCAAGCTATATGGGATTAAAATATCTGAAGTACTAGTGATAAAACCACATAGAAGATTCACCTTTTCATCATATTCTTAGGTATAGTGAATAAGATACTTACTTTCTCTTAGTCTAACATATTCCTGATAGACTCAACCTAAATTTGCTGAGGAATACAATTTCTTCAATTGAATTCCTCATATTCAGATATGATGGGGCAAATGCACAGCAAAAAATGTTTCTGCTTTCTAAAGATGTTGGGGGTTGAATCTACTGATTTTGCTTTCTATGTTCATCCAATTAATTATTTTTAACAAATGAATATCATCAATGTAGAGTTAGAGAGATACATTCTGAATAGTCAATAATAATATGTAAGCCACACATTTTAATAAAATATTTTGGAAATACGAGCATGGTAATAATGAACATATGCATCTTTAGGAAAGTCTAAGAAATCTGTCTTACAATTAGCAGGATCATAATTACCTAGAAATTCAAATGTTAGGTTGCAATAATAATTTCTCAACAGTTTAATTTGGAAATGTATATGTGTAGGTTCTTTCTTGTTTTTATAAATAATTGACTATTTCGATGATTTCCAGACATGATTGTGTAATAGTTGCAAGTTGATTATGATTGAAAGCATGAGTTAAAAAAACCTATGCAAGTAAGGGGGATCCCCTCCCCCCAAGAATAATAGCATATTCTACCATGTCTGATTGTTTTTAAGGAAAAAGAAAAAATCAACTGCGCAAATTGCTCATACCTAGAAAAATTTGAAATTAAATAACAGTGAATAAATACTACTAGAATACTCATATTTTTCATGTTAGAATAAGCTGCATATATGCCTGCTTCATTTTTTAGCTTGTATTATTATTGACACCTTACCAAAATCAAAATAAGTTATCAATCAATGAAATTTAATACTGCACTGGAGGTTTGTGCTATGCAAAGAATTTTAAGAAAGAATCCCTGCCTTTGGTGAGTTTATAATTAATTTAAAATAAATTTTTTTCTTCAATATTATTACATAAATACTTTTTAAAGAAAAAAATGTGGTATTAGGCTAATAAAAAATCCTGATTGAATACTTAGAAACTATGGGAACAGGTGTTTTAGAAATAGAAGAGGAAATGTCCGTAAACTCAAACTCGTGTCATCAGAACATTATTAATACTTAGAATTGAAGTCCAAAGACATAATATATGATATCTGAATTCTGTTAAAAACATCTGTCTTCTGTTTTGATGATCATTATAGAAATACAAGCATTAAATATAATCTACTTGTGTTTTTGGAAGCAGAAAAATATATTTATTTGGCTTAGTTTCTTTCTTTACATAAACTTTCCACATTCAAACATATCCTGACTTTATAGCCCCACAGTGGAACCTGCAGGGCAGCATATAACAGAAAGAGATGTGCAATATTAAGTGAAAGAGAGCAAAAGGAAAATCTCCCTCTGCACTTTCCTGATCCTTGGGAGTCTCCCATCTATCAGTGGCTTCCTCCTGTCACTTTTGTATCAGTATGGAGCCAATTCTTAGTGTATACCTTGACAAGATAGAGTAATGGGTCTAAAACCTAATAAAAGGCCCAACCTATAAGCTAAAAGAATCTATAAAATGTAATAGGAAGAAAGAAAGCATTCATTTAAACTGAGACACCACATATAGAGTCAGTAGGAGACATGTACACTAGAGACGTTCATGCCGAGAGAGAGCAAAAAGCGTAAGTGTGGTCTGATTAGATGTCTTCCCAAAAGAGCTTTCAGAAATGGCTGCATTTTAGCTGCCTTTTACTTATTTATTTACTTTTTAACTATGGTTTATTTTTTTATTTTTTTATTTTTTTTTAGAGAGACAGGAAGGAAGAGGGAGAGGGGGAAACATCAATGTAAGAGAGAAGCAACCTGGATATGTACTGTGACCAGAAATTGAACCAGTGACCTTTCGGTGTGCAGGACAGCGCTCAACCAACTGAGCCACGCTGTCTAGGACTTAGTGTCCTTTTAAAACAGGAAGCCACTTGAGTTCACTTGGGATTGTGGTTCATTAGATTCCAGGCCAAGGAAAACTTGTACTCAAAAGTATGGGTGTAGTAGTGAGAGGCAAGCATGCACATAAAGTGTCACAAACTGATTAGGGTTGCTACTAAAAGGACATTGTAGAGAAGAGAAATGAATCTATAGACAAAATATGAATCAATGTGAAGAATTCTGAGAATGTAAATGAGAGTGACAAAGCTTTTGTTCTTTGACATGTTGAGCATGTTCACATGCATTGTCTGATTTTATACACACAGAACATTCTGAGACAGAATATGGTGACCATTTCATCTTATCGATGACCGCACTAACACTTTCCTCTTCTGTAAAATGGAAATACCACAGCCCCAATTTCCCTGGGCTGCTGTGAAAATTAAATGAGGTCATGCATGTGAACAGTTTATCAATGTGCTTGGCTTATTTCAGGTGTGCAATAAATCTGATATTAAAAATAAAAGAGTATAGTTAGTTTAAAGGTATTATCCCATGGCCCCATAGCTAAAAACTAATGAGACTGAGACAGAGATTCTATTATAGCCTTCTGATTACACGTTGTTGTTTTGTTTTGCTTTGTTTTTGTATTGTGTACTTCTGTGGTTTTTTAAAAATATATTTTATTGATTTTTTACAGAGAGGAAAGGAGAGGGATAGAGAGAAACATCAAGGAGAGAGAAACATCGGTCAGCTGCCTCCCGCACAACTCCTACTAGGGATGTGCCTGCAACCAAGGTACATGCCCTTGACCAGAATCGAACCTGGGACCCTTTAGTCCACAGGGCGATGGTCTACCCACTGAGCCAAACTGGTTAGGGCTGTATTTCTGTTTTTATGTGAAAGATGTCAGGCTTACAAGATGAATTTTAATGATAGTTACTATAAATTTCTCAATTTTTAAATTTTATTAAAAGAAAATAAAACCCTCTTACTTTTTAAAAAGAAATCCCAAATTAATCTCTATTGAAAGGTCCAATCATCCCGAACTCCAGTCAATTCAGTTGCTTCTTGGGCAATGAGCAAGCTTTCTCTCTCTCTCTCTCTCTCTCTCTCTCTCTCTCTCTCTCTCTCTCTCTGACTACTGACATGGGTGGATAATGTGTACAGAATAGTTATGTTGGACACAGGGATGATACAAGTCCCCTGAGAGACAGAGAGGAATGGTGTGAGATTTCATCACACTTCTTGGAATGGCTTGCAATTTAAAACTTCCGAATTGTTTAATCCTGGAATTTTCCACTTACTATTTCTGGACCAAGGTTGACTGCAGGTAACTGGAACCTCAGATAGTGAAACCACAGATAAACGAAGCTGCTGTATACCAGAACAGATAACATTTAAAATACCGATAATGCCAAGCATTTCTGTGGATGTGGAGCAACTGGAATTTTCATACAATATTGGTATATATTAACAGAGCAAAGACTCCATTAGAAAAAAAAACATGTGCAGGCTTGTTATTTATTTAAACTTACACCTCTCCTATGACCAGCAATTTTTACTCCTAGGAATGTATCCAAGATAAATGAAAATTAATCTTCACAAAAACTCTCATATAGGAATGTTCAAGGCAAGTTTATTCTTAATAAGGAAAAATTATAGTATAGCATATGTCCACAAACAGGAGAATTAATAAGAAAACTTTGATATATTCAGACAGTTGAATACTATTCAGCAGTAAATTACAGATGCATATAACAACATGGAGAGTTATCAAAAAAATATGCTCAGTGGAACAAATCAGATTCTAAATAGCATAATTCCACTACATGATATTCAAAAATAGTAGAAAGTTAATCACTGTGTTGATGGTAATTAAAATAACATTTGTGTGTGTGTGGCAAACATTGACTATAAAAGGCATAGAGTAAATGGGTTGATAAGAATCTTTTCTATCTTTATTGGGTGAAGGACAAAGATATATATTTTTGCCAAAGATATTCAAACTCTATATTTAATATCTGGTTATTTCACTATACTTTTATTATATAACAATAAAAGTGATGTATAATTTAATTTTTGCATTAAAAATACTTTGGAAAGAAAAGTTTGTAAGTCTGACCAACATAAAATAGATGACTTTTAAGTAAACCTCAGTGATATTCAGTGACTTATTTAGCTATCAAACTTTTTGTTGAAAAACTATTATGACATTTCCTTGACATTTATGCTCTAAAAATTGATCTATGGTTTTTTGCAGAATAGTCCATGTAAAAGACATAGACTTTTTCTATATAGCCCAGGGGGTAGAAATCGAATCAGCAACTGAAGGTGTTACAATTGTTGGAGAAAACCAGCTACATTAATTAAAAAGATTAATATTCAAAGCAAACTTTTGTGGCTTATTTTATCTCTAGTGTTTTATTATTCAGAAAACATTGTAGCAAGAACTGGATACCTATATTTTTAGTGATACCTTTCATAAGGTTTTCATACTGTATAATCCTATCTAATAGAAGGGCAATATGCAAATTAACCATCAATCTATAACAAAGATGGTGGTGCCCATGATGGCCAGGGGGGGGTGCTGGTGGTGTTGCCCTGAAGATGTGAGCCTTGCATCCTGCTCCTGGCCATGCAGAGGGAGGGAGGGACCTCTGGCCAGAGGCTGGGGAGCAGGACGCTGGTGTCCTTGCTGGGCTGAAGGATCCCCCACCCACACCCCCTGTGCATGAATTTTGTGCACCGGGCCTCTAGTACATGTTAATAAATCAAAGAATGCTCAGAAATATATAATGTTTGTGTCTGAAAAGACCAATTGAATATAGTTCTCTATATTAAAACCAAGAGATTTATTTTTTGCAATACCATTGGGTGATCCTTCCATGAATATGGGTTCAAGAATGCTGAAATGTCACACTCTATCTTGCTTTTTGTTTTTATTCTTGGTTCTCTCTGTTTTACTCATACTTTATTTTCAGAGAGGTGAGAGGAAGAAATTTCATATTATTAGATTTAATAATCTGTGAGGAGAGAGAACACTTCTTCCTCTCCTTATATAAATAAAATATTATAAAGGAGGACTATAATTACCCTGGGTTGGGTCACATGACTATCCCAGAGGCAATAAATACGAGCAAACTGATGAATACTGTGATGGATTTAGTCTGTGTCACATGTTAACTACATGAAAAGGAGACTGAGACTTGGGAGGAGAATGTGGGGCTGAAGTACTGTGATAAGTAGTTGCTCCAGGAGCACAAATATTGGGGGAATGCACTTCGCAAGGGAGTGAAGTAAATGTTTGAATAGTTGAGCAAAGGATGTCTGGTAAATTATAAATATATATCTCTATCTCTATCTCTATCTCTATCTCTATCTATATATCTATCTATATCTATCTATCTATCTATCTATATATATATCTATCTATCTATATCTATATATCTCCACAAACTCCTGTGCAAAGTAAGTATTCTATCTGTTGGAGTTTAGTAAAATGACAAAAAAAAAAACATGCCAAAAATATGAAAGGGAATTTTACTAGGAAAAATATTAAATACTAAAAGGGGATTATTTTATAAGAGATTTAAAGTCTCCAGAATGCAGGAATATCAAATATAGGGAGAAGATATCAGATATAGAGATCCTGTAATATTAAGGCAGAGAATCTAAGGTAGGAACCAAGTTGGAGGAGGTCAGTACCCTCCCCAACACTGGGTTTCAAACCTTGTTGAATGGGGTGTGGCTGTGGCCCTTTAGATGGTGGAATTGCTTGCTGAAGTGCTGTAGGGCCAGGAAAGGCAGCACTAAAATTCCACACTGAAGTGTTTGAGATACTTTGAAGCTTCTGGAAAGAGTGGCATTAAAGACTCCTACAGAATACTGGTGACACTACTAGGAAACATCTTTCTGGGCTGCTGTTGAAAGTTACTGGAATAATGCTCTCCAGTTCCATCCATGCAGTTGCAAATGGTAAGGATTCCTTCTTTTTACCACAGCATAGTATTCCATTGTGTAGATGTACCACAGTTTTTTAATCTACTGGAGAGCATTATGCTAAGCAAAATAAGCTAAGTCAGAGAAAGATAACTATCACATAATCTCACTAATTTACAGAATATAATGAACAACATAAACTGATGAACAAAAACAGATACAGAGACAGAGAAGCATCAATCAGACCATCAAACCTCAGAGGGAAGGTAGGAGATGGTGGGGTAAGGGGATGAGATCAACCATAAGGACTTGTATACATGTATATAGGCCTAACCAATGGACACAGACAACAGGGGTATGAGGGCATGAGTGGGGGTGTGGGAGGGTAATGGAGCGATAAGGACACATGTAATACCTTAATCAATAAAGAAAAAAAAAAGAAAAAAAGAAAATTACTGGGAGACTTCTACCCAATGCTGCAGAAACTCACTGGAGTCTGCTGCTCACCTTCATTTGTTAGCAATAAAGCAGTATCTTAGGTACAAGCAAGCACCAGGCCAGGGGAAAACCCCTTATTGCAGTGGCTCTCCAGATTCCTGGTTTAACGCGACACCAGTTGGTAAAGGTTTACAAGGTCCAGCTTCAGTTGCAGAGCTGTACAATACAGGGTAAGTTTGGAGCTAAGAGGCAATCAATTGATATCTGACACATGCCATTTTTGCCTGATAAAACTATTCCTCTCGTATGGTCAAGCAACATGGAAAGTTGAATTATACCTTAAAAACAGTTTACTGATTTGCCTTAAGACTTTATTTTCATAAACCAAAAATATTCAAATTGCATGAAATACCACCACCATTACTATTACTACTTCTGATAATAATAACAACAGCTACTCGTTAATATATGACCATCTTTAGACCAAATATTTTATATGAATTACTATATTAAATATTCAGAACAACTTTATGACGAGCCACACTTATTAACCCCATATTAAGGATTAGTAAACTTAGATATGCAGGGTTTGAGATCATGGAGTAGGAGAATGGACATTCAGATCTAGGACTGTCTATGTATTGCACAGTCACACCCTGTGAGTAAGTTCTCCATGTGAACCCCTAGATTGCTTGGTGATCATGGAACCAGAAATATGGAACATGATAAGATAAATGTTAAACAGCATCTTTTGTAGGAAGCTTAAGCAAGCATTTCATCCCATGTGCAAAGAATGGTCTTGCAGAAAAAGCATTGAACACAACATATCAGCTGTTCTAAATTTAAATGCCTACAGAGCCCAGGCTTATAATGCATTATATTATAGTTATCCTATTAGTAATTATATCTAGTAGTAATTAGCCATTCCCGGAGAGTGGAGAGTGCATGTCCATAACTAAAGGAGCAGTTGCTCCTCATTCTCGTTGGATGACCATGATGTTTACATGAAATATTCTAGTTTTTTAATTTGGCAACTAATTAAAACAGTTTTGAAAAGACACTAAGAACCAGAACGATCTGCTAGTAATGGGCTGTAGTTTACCATTTTGTTGTGTCTATCCTTTAGTCACTGCAGGACAGAAACCATCTTGTCACTGGGGGGGAAAAAAAATTAGAATCTGATGTTGAAGATTCCCTGCCAGCTTTATAATGTTTGGATGGCACTGCCAGTGTTTGCCTCTGTGACTCTTCTTTATTCTTCAACCTCCCTTATGAGTGTCCTGGTCTCCTGATTTGATGTCCAACTCATCAGGATATACAGACCTCTGGCTGATCTAGAAACTACTGTCTTCTCTAGTGACTACAAAATTTTAGACTGATTCACTATACATTGTTCTTTCAGCTTAGCTCCATGGTTTTATTATGAAAAACTTTAAATATAAAATATTAAAAAAACAGAACAATCAACCCCTAGCTACTGTTGGTCCGATCAAGAATTATCAAGATTTTGTCACATTAGCTTAATGTATATATCTTTGCTCACTTTTACTGAAACATTTTAAAATAAATTCTAGATATCATATGTAAGCCTATGTATTTCAGTATATGCTTCTAAAAATAATTTTTAAGTAAAATTTATTGTTCCGGTGCTGTTAGCTAATTTATGAAAGTTAACAATATTTTATTCATCCCAAGAGGTCGCATGTTCTGTTTCGTTCTATTTGCTTCCTTGTGTTCTTATTTACTGTGTTCGCTTTCTATCATATTTCCTTTTAATGGATGTTGACTCTAGAAACTCTCTTGGGTTCAGGTTTTACTTCAGGGAGGTTCAGGGTAGTTTTGGCTTTTTCAAAGCCATCCAATTGCTCTCTCTCTCCTGGTTCATGGCAGAGTAGTTCAGGGTATGCCCCAATTACCGACAAACATTTCAGTTTATTACAACCCTGAGTGTGTCTTATTTGAAATCACAAGAAAACAAAGCAAATCTGGAGTGTGCACTTTGCTTTTGATCTTTCCTTTCTTCTTTACTGCTGTAACCATTAGTCACCAAAAGCTTTTTTTGAGTTGTCTTCTAGGACTTTTCCTAGTACTTCCTTCTGAAACGTTTTGAAAATTGTCTTTCTCCATTCCCAAATCAGAGGTGCCTTAGGAATAGAAGTAACACAGGAATACATCAAAGAAGGGAATATAATTCAAAAAAACTACACACCTCAAAACAAATTAGTACCTACCCATCTGTCTTATCTGTAGTCACCTCTATGTTTGCCGCTATCCAGGAACACAATGTGGTAAGGTCCTTCCTTTTACATTTATCTAAATGTCCTCTGTTGGAAATAAAAATCTGTTGGAAAGCAAGATTGTTCTGAGTGTTTAGTAGCTGGGGTGATAGTAGTACGTAGAAGCTAAATGTTCTCAGCAGTTTACAATGAGGGTAATTACTGGTACCCATCAATTATCACGGAGGTGGGTTATCTCAACTCTCTTCTCTGACTTTATTAGGTTTAAAGGACATTATTCTTTCCTTTGCTATTGGCTATAGGTAAGTTATAATAGTTTTCTGCTATTGACTGACAAAGAGGAGCAATGTGGGTGTTCTTTTCTTCCTTATCTTTAGGATTCTTCCTCAGTGTGGTTGTCTCAGCTTAATTCCTTCACATCTGTTGTTTGGAGAAACCAAAACAAACATAATATTAGGTTCAATTTAAGAATTATAATACAACTACTTTGGAGAATTATTTTAGATCATTATATCAAGTTGATAAACAGTAACCTTTCTTTTTAATGTTTTCAATGATCCACTTTTTTATTCCTAAATTGCAATTGAACACTATTCTAGACCTTATGTTTAATGAAGACTGTATTCTTTCTGTCATCTCTCTATGCATAATCTATGAAAGATACAGAAGATGCTCAAGGAATATTGAGAAAAGAAGTGATACCCTATATTAATTTGCTTGACTGCCATAACCAAATACCATAGACTTGGTGGTTTAAACTCTAGGAGTTTATTTTCTCACAGTTCTGAAGGCTGGAAGCCCAAGGTTAAGGTGTTAGCAGATTTGGTATCTCCAAAGGCCTCTCTCCTTGGCTTGGAGACGGCCCTCACATGGCCTCTTCACTGTGTATGTATATCCCTGGTATCTCTTTTTCTACTGTTAAGGACAAAGTCATATTGGATTAGGACCCTACCTTTATGACTTCATTTAATAAGTACCTCTTTAAATGCCCTCCTTCCAAACTTCAAATACAGTCACATGTTGGGTTAAGGCTTCAGCATATGCTTTTGGAGAAACATAATTCGCTCCATAGCACACCCTTGAGAGTATTTTTCTGACCTGTAAATATAATATAATAAAAGAGTAATATGCAAATTGACCATTACCTGAGATACCTAAGTCACGCCCACCAGCCAAGCCACGCCCACAAGCCAACCAGAGCATCTGTATGCAAATTAGCCCAGCCAAGATGGAGGCTGGCAGGGCAGTTCTGCACTGGGAGCCTCCGTGGCTGGCTTAGCTGTGCCAGGTGTGTCAACTCAGTGTGGGGGGGGGGTCCAGCCTGGGGCCTCCTCGGGGCATCCAGGAGCAGCTGTCCTGGGTCCACTGCCTGGCTCTGCCCCCCGGGGGCCTCCCTGGGGCATGCGGGAGCGTGCAGGGCCTCCTCTACAGGGCGTGCAGGAGCAGCCGTCCTGGGTCTGCTGCCTGACTTTTCCCCCCAGGGGCCTCCTTGGGGCGTCCAGGAGTGCCCGTCCTGGATCAGCTGCCTGGCTCCACCCTGGGTGTGTTTGCTCAGCAGCAGGGCCCCACTGAGGGATTCTGCACCAGCATCCGCCCCTGGCTCACCACCCAGCTCTGCACCAGGTTGTTCCTTCAGCGGTGGGGGCCCACCAGGCATGTGCAATCGTGGGCCCTCCAGTGGGAAACGTCCAGGGCTGCACTCACCAGCCCTCCCACCCCCCAGTGCACGAACCCTGAAGGGGCTGTGGGCAGCCTGAAAATGGCCCTCAACCCTCGCCCAGGCTGGCCAGGCATGCCAGTAGGTGGACATCCCTCCCCCCTCGAGGTGTCCCAGACTGCAAGAGGGCACAGGCTGGGCTGAGGGACCCTCACCCCCCGAGTGCACAAATTTTTGTGCACTGGGCCCCTAGTGTTTATATAAAACTAGATGCCTGGTTCACAAAAGTTTGTGCACTTGTGGGGGAAGGGGTCTTTCAGCCATGCCTGTGCCCTCTCGCAGTTTGGGGCCCCTCAGGGGATGTCCACATGCTGGCTTGTGCCTGCTCCCCAGGCAATCAGGCCTAAGCTGGCAGTCAGACATCACTCTGGCAGCCCAGGAGCCTCGGAGGATGTCCACTTGCCAGCAGGGAGCAGGCCTAAGCTGCAGTTGGACATCCTTAAAACTGCTGAGAAGGCGGGAGAGGCTCCCGCCACAACCACTGTGCTGGCAGCCATCAGCCTGGCTTGTGGTTGAGCAGAGTTCCCACTGTGGGAGCGCATTGACCACCAGGGGGCAGCTCCTGCATTGAGCATCTGCTCCCTAGTGGTCAGTGTGTGTCATAGTGCCCAGTCATTCCCAATCATTCTGCTATTAGGGTCAATTTGCATATTACCCTTTTATTATATGGGATAAACCATCTAAACTGTATGGGCTCCCCATTATGACTATGCATGCCAAAGTTGAAAGGTATATTTATTAGCAGACTTGGATCACATAGCAGCCTGTCTAATAGTTTGCAACTGAAGCATGTTTCCATTTGATTATAATTCATTGGGGATACTTATTCAGGTGTTCATTCTGGTGTGTGTGTGTGTGTGTGTGTGTGTATTTTCATTCATTTACTTATTTCTGGTTTTAATGAGTCAATAAAATAATCCTCTTTACACTAGTACTATCCACCTCCTCACAAAGAATGAGCACAATAAACACTTGGATCTGTCTTACATCTGAAATCCACTTTTTAATTTTTTTAAATGTTATTAAAATGACACTGCTCCTCTGAAGGATAGCACTTTTTTAGCCACTTGCCTTCATGTATAATTTTTAAATCCTTTATTTGGTGCATGTATGATGAGTTTTAAAAAAGTGATTAGTGATTTAGCAGTTCCTTGAAATTCAATAGAAGGTGTGACTCATATGTAAGCAAGAAATTGAATCATAGAGAGGGAGAGAGAGAAAGAGAGATTGCTAATAATAGAAATAAAATGGGACAGACTGAAAAAAAATGAATGAATTGATGATTGAATTTTACCAAAATTGTCTTCATTCCATGTGGAGGTGATATTCTGAATTGAAGCAGTGAGCTAGAAGATTCTTTTAAAATACAGTTTTGTGGAACTGTTTTATGTTACAACGCAGGCTATGTATGCCATAAATTTTTCATTATTAGCTGCATAAACATCACTGCATTGATTAGGGTCAAAACTGTAGTATGTTTCTTTATCTATTCTTACAAAAGACTCTTGCTAAAGAAAGATCATATTCATAAATTCTGATTATTTGTTTTAAGTTAAAGCTCCTGTCTATTATGGGTTAAGACAATTAGCAACAAGTTGGAGTAGTGAAACTGAACACTACTCAGGATAAATAGATGTCTTTGGTTTGAATGATAAGCTGTGACTCTGTGATGACTATGAAAGTGTGTGCCAAAACAGAGGGGATTGTCACCTTGATTTTTGTCTTTTAAGTTTGTCCCAGAGCAGTTCAACTGTTAAATTTTAGTTAAACTAAATTTGGTCAGAAAAACAAACAACAACAAAAAACAATGGTTGGAAATGTAAGTATATTTCTTTTATCTAGCCTGAGCTGTTGGCAAAGCAAACTGGCTTCTCCATACTTGGCGTTTTTTAATAATATTTTGAATACCATTGCGCTTTTTAAGCTGAGTGTGGTGGAATTCTCTTGTGGGATTATTAAATGAGTTGATTTGCATTCTAATGAGAACAAATGTTTGGGATTGCATTGTTAAAATGCTAAAACGATGTGTGTATAATTATTTTTGCAGCTTAGATTCGCAAAACTCATTTCCCCAAACTCCTTTTTTTAAATAACTAAAGAGTTGGAGCCCACTGAAGGCTGGAGGGGAGGTGATTAGGGTAATTTAAACTGTTCACAAATGACTTTGCCATGGAATGAAAGCATTTCTTTGACTTTGCCTGGCTCCTCTCATTATCTTTAAGCGGCCGCAGTGTTGAGTCCCATAAGAAGTCTCACCAAGCTCCCTTTCCTTGCACAGTTTCTCATTTGTATTGATTAATCATTTGTAATTCCATTCTAGGTTGACTTGCTCATCTTTAAGGTGTTTGCTGCTTTTTATTTGCTTGTCTGTCCTGTAACGGTTATGTTGTCTGTCTAATACCTTAGCTTTATCACTGCAAGTCACGCTTTAAAACATTAATCCCTGCATGCTTTAATTTTATATTCTATTACCAGGATGAATGCAAATACCGTTTCCTTTTTCTCTTTTTTAATAATCTTTACAAGGCTTTTGCACAAGGGCCAATAGTAAAATAAGCTTTTATTATTTAGAATATAACTTCTTTTTTAAATAGTTGTTATCTCCCTTTCTTTTATTAGTTTTACATTTTGTTGACAAAATACAAATGTTTACTAAAACTATCTGTAGCCTTAATATTTAATTTGTTTTTGCCAATTTTTAATATAACATACATATGGTCAGTTAACAGTACTAATGGTAACAATTGAAAGTTTTAATAGATTTCAAATATTTTGATTGTTAGCCTTGACCTAAGGATCTCAGTCTGATAACAAAGTTTTGGGAAAATTATGATTTTAAATTTCTT
>PVJC01031068.1:0-21028 GCA_004026665.1 Murina feae | reverse complement strand
GCCCTGCAGCCGCTCTGTGCACTCGGGAGGTCCCTCAGCCCGGCCTGTGCCCTCTCGCAGTCTGGGACCCCTCAGGGGATGCCCACCTGCTGGCGTGCCTGACCAGCCTGGGTGAGGGGCTTTAAGGCTGCCCACAGCTCCCATTGACCCAACGTCCCAGCAAGGCTGGCTGGACGCAGGTTTCTGGAGTTTTTTCTCCTATAATTGATACTGTTCCTTGAAGGCCTGGGGTTATCTTCTATAATTGATAAACTGTTCCTTTAAGGTGGCCTTCTAACTAACTGAAGCCTCCCCTGCCTCACCTCGCAGCGTCTATAATGAAACAATTGTTACTTTTACTGGTTAGGCTGGAGCTGCTCTTTCCTTCAGCTCTGGAGGATTCTATGATTGTTACATTGTTTCAAAAAGCTGTGTTTCGCTAGAGCCAGTTTAAGTGGAGAAGCTGCAGCTTCACTTTCGCTCCTGCTGCAATGGAAAGGGCTGTTTACTCAGGTCCGTGAGTGGCAGCCGCCATGTTGGCTGGGCTAATTTGCATACAGCCGCTCTGATTGGCTGGTGGGCGTGGCTTACCCTGTCTCCTCGGAGAAATGGTTAATTTTAATATTTCGCTTTTATTAGTGTGTGTGTATATATATATATATATATGTATATGTGTATATATATATATATATATATATATATATATATATATATATATTATAGTAGATACCAAAGACAATAGACAAGCTCAGTTATAGTAAAGATTGACTTTTCTCAGGACAGATTCTAGCCTAGGTCATGACTATCTGCCATAAACTGCTTTTAGTTAAAAAGTTTTTATTTCAAACCATTGTTTGTGGTTACTTAAGGTCAGTCTCACTTAGTTGGTTGCATCAGGAGATGAGGGCAAATGACCAATTTCTAATTCAATTTCAGTAGGAGGGCAGGCAGTAGGCAGCTAGTCTCTCTCTCTCTCTCTCTCTCTCTCTCTCTCTCTCTCTCTCTCCCTCTCTCTCTCTCTCTTCTTTCCCTCCCTTTTCCTTCCTCTCTGAAATCAAGAAAAATAATAATCAAGCATCTTTATAAAAAACAAAAAAGCCCACCCATCTGTTTGATAGCTATCAAGGAGTTGCTATAGTTAGAATAAAGAAGAATGTGTGAGCAGTAACTGCCCAAGACCTCTCTCCTCAGGACTTTATTTCTGGAAAGGTACTGATGGGGCCACTTCTCCGTTCACTTATCCTGCCTCAGCCTCTGTGGACTCCACTGAGGGTCACCGGTGTGCTCCTCAGCTCCCTCCAGCTCAGCCCAGCACCAAACCTACCTACTTCTGTGTCCAACACAGATCCTCCAACACGTGATTCCAAGCGAATGTACTGCTTCCTACACTCCTGCAAGGGAGGAGAGTCATTACTAAATCACATTAAATCAGCAAGACTTAAATGCCTGCATGAGTAAAAGAAATTCTCAGTGAACAAGATTTAATAATGGACCTAAATGAGCACAGAAAAATACAGCTGGCTTAGCAATATGAGATGCAGAATAGTGCCAACCACACAGGATAATAGCACAGCATCCTCCAGTGGAGCAGTGGGACAGGGGAAAAGGGCAGCATATTTTGTGACAGGAGAAAGCAGGGGAAATGTAGAATTCATATTTATGTGTCTGTTTTCTGGGAGGGCTTTTGCTGGAGAAAGTGGCCGCTTTGGCTAAGGGATATGTCAATGCCTCATACAAGCAAAACTTGGCACAGGAGCTACATGACAAGGATTGTCTAATGAGGATGAGATTTTCAATAAGGATAAAGGGTACATGAATGGGGACAATTTGGAATTCTTATCTAAAATGTTTAGGTAGTGCCCATGTGGTTAATTAGTTGCTGATGCTGTTCTCTTGGTGCCTGCCCAGGATACCTCCCAAAGTTCCTTACTGAGAAGGAAAACAAGTGTTTTTCTCTGTGTTGACCAGTGAGGCAGCAAAAATATGGTGTGTTTAAGGGTACAGCCTGGGAATGGGGATCAGTGAGGTGTGAGGAATCCAGTAGGTGAGGGGAAACAAATTGGATAGTCCTGGAGACTCATGTTCTGTCCCCTTCCAGTAGCTCACCAGATAGCTAGCTCAGCAGGTACCACCAAGTAATGGAAAAATAGAGTCTCTTGTTCTAATGAGATAACTTCTTTCATTCAACAGCTTTCATGGTGGTATAGATGGTCCTGCCTCACCTTCCCTATAAGCGTGATGCATTCCATGCAGGATCCCTCTTCACAGGACCTCTAGCCATGGGACCCATGGTCCAACTAAGTCTGGCCTAATCCCCTTCAATGGAAATGTGGAGATTGAGTAACCTTTGTTATTGTTCCTTTACATTTTTTTTTAATTTAAGAGAGAGGGGAAAGGAAAAGGAGAGAATGAGAAACATAGATGTACAGGAGAACATGGATGGCATACCCCCTACCAGGGATCTAGCTTGCAACCCAGGCATGTGCCCTGTGCAGGAATCAAACCAGCAACCTTTTAGTGATGGGAGGATAGCCAAGTCACAGAGCTATACCAGACAGGGCTCTGTTCTTCTGATTGGAATTTCCCCCAAAACTATATTGACACATTTGTCCTCTTTATGTGCTGGGTTCAAGGAATTTCGTGCCCACAAAAATCTATAGGTGGTTAGTGTAGCTAATATTATACAGAGGAAGACTTGGAACCTGGAGTCAAGTACCCAACCCTTATAAGGGCGCCTTTCGTTAGTATATGAAAGTCTGAAGTCTGTCTCACTGAACCCCTGTATCACAGTGTTTAGGCATCAGTTTATTCCCATATAAACCTGTCTACACGAATGTATGGATTTGCCTGTATATGCATAGATTCTGGAAAGATACCCAAAGAGTGGTGATGTTAGGTGTTTTGGATGAAGGAATTGGATATTAAGACAGAAGTGTAAGAGTGACTTCTGTATTTTTTATGATTTTACTAGAGGCCCAATGCATGAAAATTGTGGTAAAATGCACATACCATAAAATTTATCATCTTAACCTTTTAAAAAATATTTTTATTGCTTTCAGAGAGGAATGGAAAGGAAGAGAGAGAGAGAGAGAGAGAGGAGAGAGAGAGAGAGAGAGAGAGAGAGAGAGAGAGAGAGAGAGAGAGAAAACATCAGTGAGAAAGATGAGAAAGAGGAAACATCACTGAGAAAGAATCCTGATCAGCTGCCTCCTGCACTCTATACTCCCCCTACTGGGGATTGAGCATGCAGCCTGTGTATGTGCCCTGAAGGTAACAAAAGGTATTTGCTACAAAGCTGGAGCATGTTCTGAGAAAATGGCCTAGAAACTTCAGAAACAAAAGTATCTAGCATTGATTCTTTTTTTGTGTTGCTATATTGCAAAATCTCTCATTTCTGCAAATTTAGCAGAGTATTAGTTGTAAATATGTAAAACTTTATGGGGTTTTTCTAGGGTAATATGCAAACTTTCTCCTGGGCAATTTGACTCAGAGACTGGGAAGTTAGATAGCTCACTATGATGTGTATGGAAGGAAGGAAGGTCCCACCCAGCAGCCATGGTAGGGAGGTACCTCCCTCCTTTCTCCCCTCCCCCAGCCTCTAGGGAATCGTACTGTGCACAAATTTCATGCACTGGGGCTCCAGTATAAAGAAATAAAAAGTATGTCTACAAGTTAATATTAAAAGGCAAATACCCATAACAGCAATGGGAAGGCATGAAGGACCATGCTGCTCCATTGGTTCCAGCAGTCACCTAGCAAAAGGGAGAAAAGGAGTTGTGCTTCAGGGTGGTCTAAAGTGAGTCCCCAGCAATTCAAATGGCCTCATTGCTACCTGCACCAGCAGGCCACTCCCTCTTGTCCAATCCAGGGTGCTTCAACTTGAATGGCCAAAGGGTAGGGGGGTGAGGCAACTCAGGCAGCCCTGGTCCCACCCCCGCCCACTTGTGGACCCATCCAAGGCTCTGCTTCCCTTCCCCAGGCATGACAAGGTGGCTTAGGTACCTAGATGCTGTGGGGGCGGAGGGGGCAGCAGTAACCCAAGGTGGCAGCCACCAGCTCTTCCCCCACCCTCACCCTGATCCAACCAGAGCGCCTGGGGCCATAAGGGCCCCTTGGCTCAGACCCAAGTGGTGTCTGGTGTACATTGACCCATAAATGAGAAGAGGACGAGGACTGTGAAGCAGAGGAGACCCTGGATTATGATGACACTGAGGAAGAGAAGGGGGGAGGATAAGGAAGAGGACAACATGGCCAGTGATTACACAGAAAGCAGCTTAAGGAGGCACAGCACCTACAGTTACCCACCCAGCCCGTGGCTGTGGGCTTCTTCCCCACCTCCTGCGCCCTCACCTATGATCTCCCAAACCCTCACCCTAACCTCCACTTCCAGCAGACACAGGGGAAATGCCAGGGCACATCAAGTGACACACACACACACACACACACACACACACACACACACACACACACACAACAAAACAGAACAGCACGCCTACATTTACCAGAGGAAAGAGGCGCGTCTTTAATGGAGACTGCATTGTTGCAGTTTGCAGGCCACACATTGGCTAGCTCTTTTTCAGCCTCCAACCCCCAATTTCTTCTTCAAAATTTGCCCCAGTGCAGTGTCTCTAATAGGCAGGACCAAATGTTTGGCACAGGGATCCATTGCATTCATTTTTTCTCCCCTTGTGTTGGTTTGGTATTTTTGGAATGAAAGAAGCCTCTTGTTTTGCAGACTTCTCTATATTTCTAATGTGGTTCCCTTTAGGTTTTTATTATGTATCTGTTCTTTAAAAGAGACTTGCGGATTTAAACAGGTTGTCTCCCTCCCTGCGCTCTCTCTCTCTCTCTCTCTCTCTCTCTCTCTCTCTCTCTCTCGCTCTTGCTCTCGCTCTCTCTCTCTCATACACACACACTCTCCTCTTCGCACCCCTAGCTGTGTGGTTTTAAAATTATGTTGAGGAAATGGATCAGTTTGGGTTATGTCAACTTAAGAAATATTCAAACCTGTAGAGAATTTTTGTGAGTTTATTTGAGCCAAACTGACAATTGCTGGGAAGCAAAATCTCAAAGGCTTGAGAAAATGCTCCAGACAATGGCAGTTTTGTACCTTAGTTGATACATTTCAATCCAAATAAGACCTACATGTGTTAAATCCATTGGAAATAGAATAAAAAGTAAAATGATAGAGACATATTTATTTTACATAGGTGGATACAAGATAGTTCATAGCAGTTAATTCAATAACAGTGAGGGTACTTGTGGTCTCCCCTCTGATGTGGTACCTGTGTTTGAGGAGTCTAGAAAAAATGAAATTGTTATGGGGCCAACCATCAAGAGACGACCACCAGAGCCAAAGGGTAGAATTTAGGAGCCTTTTCAGCTGCCCAGGGACTGCAGTGCCAGAACCTCACAGAAGTGAAGACTGAGTTTGCAGCCCCAACCAGATGCAGAACAAGCTTTTATTCACAAAAAGGTCACACACAGTTTGTTGCTGTCTTCCTCAACCCAGGACCACAGACTCATACCTTTGAAAGGTTAAATTCCTAGAACCTGTCACCCCTGGCTAAACAGTGACCTGTTTTGGCTGTAAAAGGTTAACTATAAACTACTAGTGTTTCTACTCCCTGGAGTGTTTATTACAGAAAGTTTGGCTGGAGAATGACTATTTATCTCTAGCAGTAGCACGTAAGTCCTACTGAGCTGGGTCAAGTTGACCTTTACATTCCCTACTGGTCTTTACCGGAATCAAATCCTTGATTCAGCATTCTCCTCTACAATTCTGGAGTACTGAGTGTGTAAGACCATTAACTTTACAATCTGTACTCCTCTTCATATGAAATCGAGGAGGCATCTGGCAATGCAG
Source organism: Murina feae (assembly GCA_004026665.1). NCBI lineage: Eukaryota > Metazoa > Chordata > Mammalia > Chiroptera > Vespertilionidae > Murina > Murina feae. The sequence continues at coordinate 15,183 of PVJC01031068.1, read as the reverse complement.
GGGCCAAAAAGGAGACCTAGCAACAGGAGGCTTATCGGGTCCATTAGGGACGATAGGAGGGTGGTCAGCCAAGGGGACCAGGAGAAAAGGTTTTCATACCACTTGCCCTCCACACGTCTGGCCTCCTCTAGATCTGCTAGTCTTTTCCAAAGCTGACTGAGACTTTCTCTAATGACCCCTGAGAGATTGGTGTAAAAACAGCAGGTTTCTCCTACGGCATCATAATCCACCTTGTTTTAAGAACAGAAGGTCCAGCCCTCTTCTGTTCTGAAGCACTACCACAATTTCTGGAGTATAAGACTTTTTAACCCAGAAAAATCTTCTCAAAAGTTGGGGGTCGCCTTATACACTTATAGGGCGGGTGCTGAAGCTTCCCAGCTGGACTGAAAAATCTGTGGTCACCGCATATGGGGGGGGGGGACTCAAAAACGGCCACATTCCACTCATTTCAAATCAAATATGATGTTTGTTGTTATTTTTTAATTTTTATTTGGTGTGCGTTGGAAGAGAGGTAGTCTTATATGGTGAGTATATCCCAAATGCTACATTCTAACTTGAAAAGTTGGGGGTTGTCTTATACACCCAGTCATCTTACATGCTTGAAAATACAGTATTTCAACTAGTGAGCTTAAAGAAATTTCCAGCTGCCCAACTGAATTCTCTAGAGTACTGAGGTCCTAGTCTATCTGGTTACTCAATTCTCTGTAGTTCTGGTGGCCAGTAACCAGTGCAGGCATCCCTATGGCTGCAGACCTGGCAAGCCCTAACCCCACTAGGAAGGGAACTAGGAATGGAACCCTTTTGAACCATCTGGGTTCAAGCCTCAGGTGTTCTCGCCCTCCTTCCCCCAAGTAATAGTAAACCTGGGGCAAAGTATGGGCTAATATACATAGTCCGGGGTCTGTAGAGTGCTGTAAATCAGGGAGAAAGGCACAGGGTATAATTCCCATGGTGCAAGCCCATCAGTTTCCGTTTGGGGCTACCAGTTAAGTGGGCATTTCCCCTGAGTAGTGTCTAGGTTAGCAGGATGGTGGTGTCTCAGACTTCAGAAAACACAAGTCCCTGTCCCATGGATGTCATCTAAAGTGATGGCCACTGGTCTGTGTTCCCAAAGGCATAGTCTATCTGAAAGCCCCTCTAAGAAAAAGTTATGAATGTCCATGTTCTGGCCCCCAATGGAGGCATTTGCCTTGAAACCAACATAGTAGGGTGGCTCAGGTTTGACACAGTCTGCTGTTAGGTTCAGGGAGGTCTTTTTCAGGAACTGGAACATTGCATTTAGGGTCCTTAGGAGTCCTGGGTGTGCTGTTGAGGCCTGGTATGGGGTGGTTGCGGGAGGTGGGGACTGGCTTGGATCCTTAGTTGACACCTTGCTGGAATAGGTGCAAGTTCTCTCTCCTGACTGGCTTCCTGGGGTGGGGTCAGGCTGGGGACCTTTCTTTGAGGCCAGTGGTGCTGGGTGTTCAGGTTGAAGAAGAGGTCGTAGAGGCCCAATGGGGTTGCGTTCCCTGGGAAACATGTGACGTTGGATGGTGAACAGTACTCCCGGATCTTGCCCTGAGACATATAGTCACAGGCCCAAGTCTTTCCCCCTTCCCAGTAGTCTGCCTGCCAGTTTGAGGGTTGGAGGACTACTGGGTTGCAATCCCCACTTGTGCAACCATTTGGTGCCCCTACTCTAGTCAACCAAAGTAATGCATCCCTAGTTTTCAAGGGGGCTATTCTTTCACATCCCCAAGATGCACAACAAAAATCCCCTTCTCCTCCACATTCAAGGTGCCTTTCCTGGGGGCAGACATAATACTGAGTGTGCCATAGTTCTTCCTCTCATACCTCTGACACACAGTGGGATGTCTTAAGCTTGGTGTGCATATAAGTACTCTTTCCTATGGATAGTTCCTCTCGGGTGGGTTATCCCTCAAAGAATCGGCAGAGGACAGTGGTTATATGCGGGACTCCCTCAGTGGTGTTTCTTCCAATGACTGTCCCATCTATGGTGCAGGTCACCTCCCAGGAATACTTTGAGGGACAGTGGGCATTCTCATAATCCCCAATGAAGAGGCTGAGAACCAGAATACTCAGACTGGGCCCTTTTCTGCCTGACCTTGAGTGGGTCTGTTGTTCTTTCGATGGACCATCTTTCAGCCATATCTTCTGCCTTTTTGATTTGGGTAAGGTGAATCCAGTGCCTCTTTTCTGCAACGATGACTGTGGTTGGGGTGCTCAGGATCACCTGGAACAGGCCATCCCACTGGGGCTGGAGGCTACTGGGGTCATAGGTGACTGCTTCTAGTCCTCTTTTTGTATTGCCTGCACCAGCCGGCGGATTGACATGGAACAGTTCTGGAGTGCCTGTAAGGACTTAAGCATATTTAGGGTAGACAACTGGGCAAGCTCCTCTTCTCATAAGAGGAGGAGGAGGGGTGGTGGTCTGCCAAACATGATTTCGTAAGGAGTTAGCCCCTTTATGTAGGGAGTACATCTAGCTCTGTGTAGGGCAAAAGGAAGGAGGCTCACCTAGATTTCGCCAGTCTCTAATTTTAGCTTTGTCAGTGTCTCCTTAAGAGTCTGATTCATTCTTTCTACCTGTCCAGATCTCTGAGGCCTATAGATGCAATGTAGCTTCGAAGGTACCCTAAGGGCCTTAACTAGGAATTGAGTGACTTTGGTGATGAATGCCGGGCCATTGTCAGACCCCATATATAGTGGTAGGCCAGACCATGGGACAATTTCAGAGAGAAGTTTCTTAAATACTACCTGTGCTATCTATGTTCTGGTTGGATATGCCTCAGGCCATTTGGAGAAGGTATCCATGAAAACCAGGAAATTGATTGAACCTAAAACCTTAGTGCACCAGAAATCCTCAACCTGCTAGCAGCCGTTTGGGGACCCCAGGAAGTAGCAGTAATTCATTGCTGAGGACATCAGAAGAATGATTCACCTGTATCTCGGGGAAACCAACTTGCAGATCAAACAGCCAAGGAGATAGCAAAAAAGATCAGTAGGACCCCTTGAGGTACTACTGGCCATACCCCGAAGAGGACTGCCACAAAAGCCCACATATAACCCTGAGGAAAAGCATCTTGCTGAGAGGCTGAGAGCTAAGGACACCCTCAGCAGATGGCTGGTTCTCCCAGGTGGGCGGCGCAGATCCCAGTTGCCTTGGGTCACACTATCACCATACAGACCCACCAGAGCACTCACCTAGGGGGTACCAAGTTAGCGGAGTTGCTAAAAGGGGAATATTATATCCCTGCACTGCACAACATCTCAAAGAACATTACCATATGGTGTCATATTTGTGCCCAAGTGAATCTATCCCCCACTCTCCCCCAATAGCAGCACCCCAGGACACCGATTTTGGGGGTTGAGACAAGGACAACACTAGGAAGTGGATTTTTCTGAGCTACCTGTGGGACAAGGAGGATACTGGTATCCTAAGGCATACTCAATCAGGACAGAGACAGCACAGGTGGTAGTTGAGAAACTCCTCTCTGAAATTGTCTCTAGGTTTGGCTTACCACTGTATATGGTGTCCAACAATGGCCCGGCGTTCATTGCCAAAGTCACGAACAACAGACCCACTCAAGGTTAGGCTTAAAAGGACCCCAGTCTGAGTATTCTGATTCTCAACCTCCTCATTGGGGCATAGGGGAATGCCCACCATCCCCTGAAGTACTCCTGGGAGGTTACACGCACCCTAAATTGGACAGTCATTGGAAGAAACACCACTGCGGGAAACCCACATATAACCAATGTCCTCTGCTGAGTACATATATGCACACCAAGCTTAAGACATTCCGCTGTGGGTTGGAGGTATGGAAGGAAGAACTATGGCACACTTAGCACTATTTCTGCTCCCAAGAAGGGCCCTGAATGTGGAGGAGAAGGGGATTTTCATTGTACATCTTTGGGATGTGAGACAATAGCCCTCTGGAAAACTACGGTAGCATTACTTCCGTTGACTCAGGTAGTACACCCAAGGGCACCACACACACACACACATGTGGGAACTGCAACCCAGTAGTCCTTCAACAGTCAAACTGGTGGGCAGAGAATGTCTTGAGGTCCCAAGGGAACACAATCCTATCTGGCCTCTATGACCCCTCTTTCAACCTGAACTCCCAGCACCACTTGCCCCAAATATAGGTCCCCATCCTGACCCCAGGCTGCAGGTTCAATCCCCAGTGGGGGGCCTCCAGGATGCAGCAGATCAATGATTCTCTCTCATTGATGTTTCTCTCTCTGCCTCTCCTTTCCTCTTTGAAATCATTAAAAATATATTGAAAAATGAAGAATGGAAGAAAGAAAGAAAGAAGAAAGAAAGAAAGAAAGAAAGAAAGAAAGAAAGAAAGAAAGAAAGAAAGAAAGAAAGAAAGAAAGAGCAGCAAAGGTCACAGCCGCAAATACATTAGACGTTGACAATTGGCTCTATATTTTTCTTTCCTTTTGAAAAGTTATTTTTTGGTGGTGTGTACCCTGTGTTTTCCATTAACACTAATTTTATAATCCTACCTCTCATAGATTTGGCATGCAAAACCATATTGGGACTAAATCTATAGTATGATGGGAAGGTGAGGGAGAATTGGAATACAATATTAACTAATAAAACACAAAATTTAAGATAATATAGGGCTATTGCTGGCTGGGTTGCTCAGTTGGTTAGAGTGTTGTCCCAATAACCTAAGGTTGTAGGTTCAATCACTGGACAGGGCACATATAAGAATTAACCAATGATAACCATTATAAACTGCTGAACAAAAATGGATACAGAGGCAGAACAGCATCAAAGATACTATCAAATTATAGCAACAAGGACAGGGAGTGTTGGGGGCAGGTAATAGATCAACCAAAGGACTTTTATGCATGCATTTAAGCATAACCAATAGACACAAAACACTGGAGGGTAGGGGAGTCTGGGGGAAGGGCAGGGGGAAAAAAGAGAAATATGTACTAATCTTTGTAATACTTTATGTAATAAAAAATGAAAAAAATGAAATACTGAGTAAAAACTGAAAAAAATAAAAAATAAAAGAATTAACCAATAAATGCATAGATAAGTGAAACAAAACTTTTCTCAGTATTTCTCTTTTCTCTTCCTGTCACTCTCTCGAAATTCAATTTTTTAAAAAAAGGTAAGGAAAAAGGTATTCAGAATTCAATATAATTCTTGTTTGGCCCTGCTCTTTGTTTGTTGTTTTATCCTATTAGGGACAAAGAGAAGATATTCATTGAACTATTTAATTTTATTTTGCTCGATTTATGAAATCATTTGTAGTTTTCATTTAACATGAACGATTTCTTGTAACATTTCCATAAAAATCATTAGGATAATATTGTAAATTGGAGTGAAATGGAGAAAGTTGTTAACTGGTCAGGATTGATTGTTTATTTTCATAAATCATGACTCCATTAACTAAATATTATCTTCCTAAATACTAGCAATTATAGACCTAAATTATCTAAATGATTGACTCAATGTTTTATTTTAGCTTGTACACTTAATCTTTAAGTTAAAGATGAATATAAGTTTTTGTAAATTTAGCTGACATTACTAAATTATTTTTTAATGATTTTTATCTAATTAGAGTCTTATTCTGAAATAACTTTTTTCCCTCAACCCCAGGCAAGTTATTGCTGGCTTTATGCTTAAAATGCCAAAAAATATAGCAGAGGTCAGAGAGTTGTTGAATGCCTTACCAGAACTCATTGGAAAATGCAACCAGATTTTGTCAAAAAAAAAAAAAAAAAAAAAAAGGTGGCAGAGAATCATGCACTCTTTGAATGGACTGGAATTCAAGCAAATTGCAAGAGCTTGCTTTCAGTGGCATTTGTGGCTATGAGTTGGTTTATTACTTTAACATTGATAGAGCCTCCCTTCCCCCAACTGGTGGGGGAGTATGATGTAACCTGCAGCCCGGAAATGCCTGAGTGATTAACCATGTACCTTATCCTATATAATAAAGAGGGGATATGCAAATTGACCATCACTCTGGTCAATTTGCACCCACAGCTGAGGCTAAGTTCCCATAACAAGCCTTAAGGAGCAATCAGCAGGGACCTGAGGCTGCATGCCACCCACCTCCTGCATGGGGCTTGACAGGGGACCTCAGGTCATTCCTTCCACCCACAAGGCTTGACAAGAGACCTCAGGCTGCTCCCCCAGCACTGACACCAGGCCAGAGGGATTCAGGCTGAACCCTCTTCCCTGGTGCCAGGCTGGGAGACCTCAAGCCATGCCCCCCTCCCTGGCCCCAGGCCAGGGGACCTGAAGCTGTGCCCCCCCCACAGCAGGACTTGATGGGGGCCCTCAAGGTGTGCCCTCCACCCTGGTGCTGGGCCAGGGGACCTCAGTCCATGTCCCCCACCCCAGCACCAGGCCAGGGCACCTCAGGCTGTGCCCTCTGCCCTGGCACCAGGCTGGGGGATCATAGGCCACTCCCTCTGCCCAGCAGGGCTTGATGGGGGACCTCAGGTCATGCCCCCTGCCCTGGCACCTAGGGGACTTGAGGCTGCACCCTGCCACACCTGGCAGAGCTTGACAGGGTGGGATCGGCCGGGTCTGGATCTAGTCCAATGAAGGGGGGCAATCCAGGTTTGGATCTCGAGCAATGTGAGGTGCACGTGGGTGGTTGAAGACTTGACTCTGGGTACGTTTTATTAATTTTCTTTAATCTCTGACACTTCTATTATAGAGAAAGGGCAAATAGCAATATTAAAATATTTCATCTAATTAATCCCCTTTTAATGTACACGAATTTCGTGCACTGGGCCACTAGTATGGACTATACATTGGATCACCCATCCACACCTGCCAAATACCCTAAGCCATTGTGGTATATGGACAATGCAGTAAGCCATCAATCAGTGTGCACAGAGTACACTAAGCCCCCACCCCTTTCCATTCCGCCCCTCAAAAGGCATGCTCACTTCTGCACTTGCTGCTGTTCTCCCCTTGGGAGACAGCCCAGCAGGTCCTTCTCCCCTAATAAAGCCTATAGTCCTGGTTTTTGGCCTTGGTATGATATTTCAAACATCAGTGATTTTTTAATAAATAGGATAAGAACAAACAAATAACAAAATTTATGTTTTCTTATTGATTTATTTCCCAGAAACACAAGCCACTTGGTCTTTGAATTTGTTAGCTGTTTTCAGTTGATTTTTATTGAAGTCTCTGCCTTAAATGGTTTTGTTATGCATACCCTAGTGCAATCATGTCGAACTCACAGCCTGCAGGCCGCACATGCCTCATTCCCGCCAGCCACCAGTTTGACATGCTTGCTCTAGGAGTGTTCTTTCTTGCTGTTTTATGGTTAGTGAGCATTCCCATGGACATAGACAACATTAACTAGTGACTATTAGTCAGAACACTAGTACTTATGCTATGATGTGGATTTTCCATCCAACAAAAAAGGATTTGGAATTTTCAGTTATCTGGAGCTTGAGCTTGAGTTTCTGATTTTTCTTTTCATCAATTTTTCCCTTGTGGATAGAATCCTAGAAAATATTTTCATTTTTTTAATTAACTGACATTATCTGGGTCAATTCAAGTACTTCCTCTCTGGTGGTTTATGGATCAACTACCTACAGCACAACTCTGTGGGGTGGTTGGAAATATGCAGGTTTTATCCTCAAAGCCCCAAGCTGTGAATTAATTGTGGGGTCTGGCTGAGAAATGTTTCTTTATAAAGGTAATAAATAGTCTGCTGACATGGCTCAATGGTTGAGCATCAATCTATGAATGTGCAGATCATGATTTGATTCCCCATTAGGGCACATGCCCTGGGTGTAGGCTCAATCCCCAGTGTAGGGTGTGCAGGAGGCATCCAGTTAGTGATCATCTCATCATCGACATGTGTGTGTCTCTCTCTCTCCCTCTCCCTTCATTTCTGAAAACAACAAAAATATATATTTAAAAAAGGTAGTAATTCTTTCATTCTCTAAAGATTAAGGAAATTTATATATGTATATGCCATTTTCAGTTAGCTTTATATTAATCAAGAGACCTGAGAAGATTTCTGAACCTACTAATCACTGAAGTTCAAAACCATTCCTGAAAGGTAGTTGGAGTTGGTATTAGTTTCATAGGTCTACTGTAACCAAGTACCACTAACTTAAATTAAACAACATAAATTTATTCTCTCAGAGTTTGGGTGTATAGAAGTCCAAAATTGAAATGTTAAAGTCCAACATTTAAGTGCTGCTCAACCCAAATTCATGTGTTGAAACCCAATGACCAATGCAATGGTATTATTTCATTTAGCAAGTAATTAGGGTTAGATGAGATCATGAGAGTGAAGCCCTCATGAATGGGAATAGTGCCCTTGTAAGGGTCATGAAGAGCTTGCTTCCTCTCTGTCTAGTCTCCATGTGAAGATGCCATGTGATATCAGCCATGTACTGTAGGCAACCTATATATTTCTCATATTGATGTATCTCTCTTTCTCCCCCCTCTCCCTACCCCTTTATCTCAATCTATGTATCTTTGGATGAGAATTTTTTTAAAAAATCAAACATGGATATTGAGAATTTCAAGGAAATGGCAACATTTTTGAACTGTAAAGTGTGTCCCACTCCACACCACTCTAACTGGTATATTTTGTAGGTCAGTCACTTTTCCAGGAAGCAGTATGGCCATTGGGAGGAAGACTCTCAGATTTCAGTTTGGAAGAGGATCTCAGATTGCCAGACTGGACTAGCTCTTCTGAATTTCCTGAGAGATGCCAGGCCCTGCGGCTTTCTTGGAAAGCTCTTCAATACTCACTAACTCCCCACCTGCTTTTACACCCCCTCAAAACATGCCACCATGTCTGGACTCTGGGACCACCCAAGTATGCAGTCCAAATCCTGCCTCACTGTGAGTGGGGAGAGGAGACCCAGAGGGAGATAGTTTTCTTTTCTCTGCAGATGAAAGGAACCACTAGGTCCCTGGTGATTATGGGGAAAATGGTCACTCCTCTATAGTCACTTCTGCCCAAGAATAATAAAGGTTAGAACCTGGGGTGGGGGAGGGGTGCTTGGATGCTAAGGGGCACATGCATGACAGAGCTGCCAATTGTGACATAGCTGCCAATTATTGGGCTCCTGCTCAGCGCATGGTACTTGCATCCCACTTGTCTGTGTAGCTTGTATGTGCCCCAGTATTTTGGATCGCTCATTATGCTCCAGTCTTCTGGGTCGCTTTTTGTGCCCCATTCTTTCGGATTGCTTGTTGTGTCCCAGTCTTCTGGGTCACATTCCTTTACCCATTCACCTTAGTGGCTCATTGTGCCTGGACCTCTGCTTGTCATGTCCGGGCTACACATGTGGGCCCCTCGGTCCCTGTTCCTGTGGCAGCTGTTGTGGCTGCAGGTCCAGGCAGCTCTGATTCCGGAGTTGGCCATGGACTCTGTGCTACTGACCCCCATCCACCTGGCTCAGCAGCCAACCTTTCCACCATTGGAAATGGAAATCCCTGTCATTCCAGAACCTACTTCAGAGACTGGTGCTATAGCTATGCAGCAGACTGCAGCTCCTCCAAAGCACCCCGAGGTGATGTTTCCACTCCAAAAGCCTGTTCCAGATCAGTGGCCAAGTATTCCACCTGTGGACCTGAGACTTGCCATCACTGCTGAATATACTATAGGGGCTGCTGATACAGCCCTGAAGCAGACTGCAGCTTCTCCTCTAAGCCCTGGGATGACATTTTCACTTTCAGAGCCTGTTCAGGCTCAGCAGCCAACCTTTCCACCATTGAAACTGGAAGTCCCTGTTTTTCCAGAATCTACTTTGGAGGCTGGTTCTACAGTCCTACAGCAGACTGAAGCTCCTCCAAAGCACCCTGAGATGTCGTTTCCACTGCAAGAGCCTGTTCAAGCTCAGTGGCCTAGTGTTCCACCTGTGGACCTGGGACTCGCCATCACTCCTGGACATATGTTGCAGGCTGCTGCTACACCCCTGAATCAGACTTCAGCTCCTCCTCTGAAACCTGAGATGACATTTCCACTTCCAGAGCCTAGTCAGGCTCAGCATCCAACCTTTCCACCATCGGAACTGCAAGTCCCCATCATTCCAGAACCTACTTTGGAGGCTGGTGCTACAGTCCTGCAGCAGACTACAGCTCCTCCAAAGCTCCCTGAAGTGACACTTCCACCACCAGAGACTGTTCAGGCTCAGCAACCAACCTTCACATCATTTGACCTGGAACTCACCATCACTCCAGAACCGACTTTGGAGGTTGATGTTACAGGCCTGCAGAAGACTACAGCTCCTCCAAAGGTCCCTGAAGTGACACTTCAACATCCAGAACTTATTCAGATTCAGCAGCCAACTTTTTCTGAAGTCACATCCACAGCTCTATCATTTGACCTGGGAGTTACAATAACTCAGCAACCAGAGTCATCAGAGACAGTTCCTCCAATGACTGAACAGAATGCCACCATGAACATATGTGAGCTCTGCTCCTGCAATAATGGGACACTTTCATGTATTGGTTTTGGCTCACAGCAGAGGCTCAACAGAGTGCCAGTACTAGAGCCCAGCACCTATAATGGCACCTTCACCATCTTGTAAGTATTGCCTTTATTCATTTGCTCTCCGCATCTTGATTGACATGGCAGCCTTTTCCTTGTGGTCTTCCTGGGCCTTCCTCCTCTCCCCCAAACCATGTTGAATGACTTTGTCTTTACCTTTGTAAGACAACTATTCCTTATCTTTAGTCTCCTTAATACTATTGTCCCCCCTTAGCCAGTCTTTTGCTTACAATTGCCTGTGTTATTTTTCTAAATTTTTAGCCCTAGCATTTTATTCCTTAACCTGTACTATCCTCCCACTTTTTTCTCCATTCTTTTTACAGCAACATGGCCCTCTCCCAGATTCATTGCTCTTGATTCAACAAGGTTAAAAGTAGAGATTCTACAGTCAGAGTGACTGGGTTTGAACCCGGTGTGCCATTTATTAGTGTTGAGACTCAATTTCCTCACCTGTAAAATGAAGATTATATAGTTACCATTACATAGGAGTGTTATGAATTTTAGGAGAATATATATATATATATATATATATATATATATATATATATATATATAACTTTTAAAAGTCCCATACATATGTATGTGTTGGCTATTATTATTTGATCCCTTTGTCATATCTAGAACTTATATTTGCCCCTTGGCTTTCTAAATAAATTACCCATTTTTGTGCCCATCCCAGGTGTAAGTACTGTGGGAACCACAGAAGTATGACATTGTCTATGGAACATGGCAGTGGTAGGTGTGACAAAAGGGAATGTGCATAAAAAGGGAGGTGATGTATAATTAAGTTCTGAAAGACATACAGGCCAGAGGTACTGTAATTCAGCAGAATTTGTAGTTATTGGGGTAGAGAAGTCAGGGAAAGATACATGGATAAGGCAGAACTTTAGCTGGGACTTAAAGGGTGGCTATGATTTGGTAAAATAGTGAGTACAGTCTACGGCAAAGGCATGGCTACAAAACTGATCATGACTTAATAGACCAATCTGGTTATAAAGAATTGGTTTAGGAAGTAGTGAAAAACATGATTATGAAAAATCTTGACTATCGGATATAGTGGTTTAGAAGTCACACTGTGATAAGGAGACCCACTGAAAGTTCTCAAGTGAGAGAGATAGATGACTAAAGTAAGAGAAATATTTTAGATTCCACAGGTAGAGCGATCTAGAGAAGAAATGTTGACTCAGGGAGACCAAACAGAATACTCTAGGAGTCAAGTGAGAAGGCGCTGAATCAAGGAGAGTGGTTGTGATTGGAATAGAAATAAAATCCTGGGCACACTATAAAGGACAAAATGACAAAGTTTAGTAACTGACTGGAGTGAGGGATGGGATGAACAGGAAAGAGAAACATCAAATATGACCCTTGAAAATATCTGTCCTGCATGATGAGGAGAATGATGATGGTATGACAGGTGCACATACAGCAGTTGGAAAGACAGCCAGTTTGTGGAGGTGAGCTCAGTTTGGCATCTTTCATTGGTGAGCATAAAGCAACAAGAAGGCATCTGCTTTAGTGGAGATGTCCACTATGCAGATTGGCAGACAGATATCTGACTTTTTCTGACCTTCCTGAGGAATATGTAAACTGAATAGGTAAGTTATTGCTGAGGGAAGAGGACAAAGCTAAAGATTCAAAGTCATTTACAGAATTAGTGTTTGAAACTGAACCTCAGGAATTTAACAGCTTCTTTTAAACACTTGTAATTCATAGACACATTCTCAGTGTTTGTGGGTTTTTTAAAAATATATTTTATTGATTTTTTTTTACAGAGAGGAATGGAGAGGGATAGAGAGTTAGAAACATCTATGAGAGAGAATCATCCATCAGCTGCCTCCTGCATACCCCCTGCTGGGGATGTGCCCACAATCAAGGTACATGCCTTTGACTGGAATGTAACCTGGGACCTTTCAGTCAGCATGCCAACTCTCTATCCACTGAGCCAAATCAATTGGAGCTCACATTATGTTACTATTAATTGTGCAAACTGGGGAGTTGATAGTTGTGGAAATGAGAAAGCTTGAGTTTCCTGCATTTGAATATCAAGGTTGCTATGATTGTTTTACTTATTCTGTTCCTTCCTTTGTTACCTATTCAATGATATTAACTGTTTCTTCACAGAAACTTGCAAGGAAATGCTATTTCTTATATTGGCAAAGATACATGGAAGTCATACAATTTAGTTGAGAAACTGTGAGTATATTCTCTCCAAAAATGAATTTTTTAAAAAACTGACTGCATTGTAAGATCTTCTTGGTCCAGAAGTGTGAGGTCAATAGCTCTGAGAAAAGATATTTCCCTCTCTGTATCCCAAATCAATATCTATTGATTGTAATTCTGTTCATTTTAAAAATTAAATTTGGTAGGCCTTCTTTAAAATCAGAGTCAATTTAAACTTATTTTTCATTATAACAAGTAATACATGATTATTTTTCAATATATAAAAATGAGATAGCAGGTATAATGAAAACACTGCTTGTGTCCTCATCCTCACCCTAAGGTAACTGCTACTCTATGTTTACTATATTTTCTTACATATCCTTTTCCACACATTTGCCTGCATACATATTTACAGATAGCAAAATAGGTATGTTATGTGATTTTCATCTTTTTTTCATAATTGATAATATCCTACCACCTTATTCTTTCACCTCATAATATATCTTTCACATGTTTCCTTCTAATAGAGAGAAGGTTACCCAATTCATTTAAATGATTCTATAATATTCCAGAGTTCAATACCCCCCTATTTATGGATGTTCAGATTATGTCCAGTTTTCTTGTTACATGTATTTGATGCAACATAAATTCTTGTACATGCATCTTTGGGATCATGGGCAGGTATTTATGTAGAATAGATATTTAGAAGTGGAATTGTTGGGGTGAAGCTATATTGATACAATATTTTAATTGCCCTCAAAGAAATTATGCCACTTTATACTCCAATCAGTGCACAATTTCAGTAATTGTTTTCTTCTATCCTTCCACCAGTAGATAGTCTCCATTTTTTTTATTTTGCCTTATCTAATGGGTGAATAAATGTGGCCCCACCTAAGTTTGAATTTTTCTGTTTACTTTTGAATTCATATACCTTTATATGTTTTTTTTTTCTTTTAGATTTGTTTCTTAAAAATAATGCTTTATTGATGTTAGAAAGGAAGAGGGAGAGAGAGATAGAAACATTGATGATGAGAGAGAATCCATTGATCGGCTGCCTCCTACACACCTCACACTTGAGATTGAGCCCACAACCTGTGCATGCACCTCTACTGGGAGTCAGACTATGACCTCCTGCTTCATAGGTTGACACTCAGTTGACACTGAGTCATGCTGGCCAGGCAAGTTTGAAGATGTCTAAGTCAGCTTGAGATTGAAACCTTGTAAGGGAGAGGTTTCTAACTTAGAGTCAATGGACCCTCCCAGTGCACCATTTCTTATCATCTTTCCTCCCATATATCTCTTTGGTGATCTGCAGAAGCCTATAATCTTGAGGACTATGTTTTTAAAAGATTTATAAGTTAAAATATATATGAAAATAAAGGAAATATATTATTAAAATGCATATTTAAAAACATTTTTTTAATTTTTCTATGATTATTCTTTTTTAATTCTCACCTGAGGATATTTTTCCTTTGATTTTTAGAGAGAGTGTAAGAGAAAGGTTAAGACAGAGAAATATCAGTGTTAGAGAGACACATTGACTGGTTGCTTCCAGCATGAGCCCTGACCGGGGCTCAGGGTGGGTAAGAGCCTGCAACCCAAGGTATGTGCCCTTGATCAGAATTGAACCCAGGACCTTTGGTCCATAGACAGATATTCTATCCACTGAGCCAAATCAGATAGGACTAAATTATTAAAAATAATAGATTACTGAAAGGCCAGCTAGCATTATTTAGTGGTTGAATGTCAGCCTATGAACCTCAAAGTCACTGTGGGATTCCCATTGAGGACACATGCCTGGTTGCAGGCTCAATCCCCAATGTGGGCTGTGCAGGAAGAAGGCGATCAATGATTCTCATCATTCTCTCTCTCTCTCTCTCTCTCTCTCTCTCTCTCTCTCTCTCTCTCCCTTTTCCTTCCTCTGTAAAAACATTGTATTGATACTATGTCTCTTTTTTTGTCTTTTTATTTAATCATTGCCTGAAGATATTTTTTCCATTAGTATTTTTTTAGAGAGAATGGAAAGAGGGAAAGAGAGAGAAAGGAATAGAAAGACATGAGAAAGATACATTAATTGACTGCCTCCTGCTGGTTTGGGGCCAGGGATTGAACCTACCACCAAGTTTTGTGCCCTTGATAGGGAATTGAACCCATGACATTTTATTGTGTTGGCCAACACTCTAACCAATAAGCAAAACCAGCCATGGCAAAACTCCTCTCATATTAAGTAGCACAAGCTACAGTGGTTGATTTAGTAACTGTTATAACTTCAATGTAGTGATGAGAATAAATGATATTTTGAGATATCTGCAACAAATATGTTATGTGAAAATATTATGATTTTACTGGGGACCCAATGAACTACTATACTGCTAATCTATTATGTTTTGTTGCCCACATTCACAATGCAGAGCAATGCTAATTTTAGGCAGAGGTTTGTGAAAATAGACATATAATTTTATTTCCCATTCAGATTTGGCCCCCTGAATTCAGTTTGTACACTCCTATTCAC
>PVJC01031067.1:0-20825 GCA_004026665.1 Murina feae | reverse complement strand
GTTGGGATGAAGTAATAGATCAACCAAGGGATTTTTATGCATGCATTTAAGCATAACCAATGGACACAAAACACTGGGGGCAAGGGAGGCTGGGGGAAGGGCAGGGGAAAAAAAAGAGATATATGTACTAATCTTTGTAATACTTTATGTAATAAAAATATATATATTTAAAAAATAGCATTAAAAAGTTGTGGTACAGCCCTAACCAGTTTGGCTCAGTGGATAGAGCATCGGTCTATGAACTCAAGGGTCCCAGGTTCGATTCTGGTCGGGGGCATGTGCCTTGGATGTGGGCACATACCCACCCAGTGGGGAGTGTGCAGGAGGCAGCTGATCGGTGTTTCTCTCTCATTGATGGTTCTAACTCTCTATTCCTCTCCTTTCCTCTTTGTAAAAAATCAATAAAATATATTTTAAAAAAAAAAAGTTGTGGTACATATACACAATGAAATACTATCTATTCTAATAAAAGAGTAACATGGAAATTAACCGTCTCTCTGAGACACCTAAGCCATGCCCACCAGGCAAGCCACACGCACCAGCCAATCAGAGCGGCTATATGCAAATTAACCCAGCCAAGATGGAGGCCAGCAGCCATGGAGCAAACAGTAGGGGGTGCGATGTGGGCAGCGGCAGGGGCGGGGTGGGCAGCAGAGGGGGCGGGCCACCAGGTCAGAAGCAGCGCAGGATGGACCTGGAGGGCACCTTGCACCCCGGGGCTCTAAGCCCTGCCTCGGCGCTGGGGCCGCTGGGGTCTGAAGCGCAGAGACCCAGCCTGCAGGTGGCCAGGCACCTCAGCAGCTCCAAGCCCCAGAGCCACAGAGGCACTGGGGACACTGGGGCTACAGCAGAGACACAAATCTGCAGGAAACCTGTGGAAAGGGAGATAAACTATCATAACTTTATCTCCCTTTCCACAAGATGAGAAAACTGACCCTGATTTACTTAGTGATATGGCCCACGCCTTTCTACAAGCACATGGTATGTTATGACCACTCCCAGGAAAGTCTGGTCAGAATACTGTCTCCAGGGAATAACACTACTGTGGCAAATCATCTAAGAAAGGAAACAAGCTTTTGTTGGGTTTATTCTGAAGGTCAGAGAACATGCCACCCCAACATACGCTGTGTTGTTATATTGATGATCTTGAGCTGCAGATGTTTGAAAAACAGCAAATGCAAGGAGAGGCTTTCACTAAAGTCTCCTGATCTGCCTAAAATCAGACTCCCACAAAAGGTTCTCTTGATGGCAAATGTGTCATCGGCCAGTGAAGACTGACTCCTGTTACAGGAGACTAAAAGTTGACATCACACACAAACTTTGTTACAAACTATCTCCCCCACTCCCATTCATCTTTCCTAAAACTCATGTACTCTCCTCTAAGAGGCCTAGATATCCCGTCCCCTTTCCCTAGGAAGAAGGTATTTAAATCTGGACTCTAAGCCACCTTGGGGAGTTATTCATTTTCCCTGTGATCTCCCACATATACATGAGGTACACATGTTAATGAACTTTTGTTTTTCTCTTAGTAATCTGTCTTTCATTACAAGAGCCTCCACTAAGATCTCAGAAGGGTAGAGGAACACTATTTTTCTTCCTCCATAATTCTATCTCAGGAAATCAAGTCCCAGGCTGAATAGTGAGTTTGGCTCAAGTGCCAAGCAGTCCCAACTGAAGGGAGGGAAGCTTCTAGGGGGAAATCAATGATATTGGCATCAAAGTAGGACAGAAGGCACATGCATAGTTGCTGGTGGGAGTTTAAAGTGGTTCAACATTTTTGGAGGAGGATTTGGCAAAATCGATAGAAATGTTCAAGGTACACCAAAGAGTCTTCTTCAAGGAATCTCATCTGCTGAGATAAAGCACCAGTGCATAAGCCCTGGTCAGAACCCAGGATGCTACTGCAGGCTCCCCTTCCATGATAGGAAAACCTGCTACCAACCTGCATTTTTAAGACAAGGTGGCATCTATACTAATAATAAGGTGATATGCTAATTAGACTGAACATCTTCCAGACGACCTTCCAGACTTCCTTCTGGACAAAGCCATGGTGGCAGGGCTGAGGCAGAGGCAGAGAGCAGTTAGGAAGATCAGGCTGGCAGGGGAGAGCAGTTAGGTGGATCAGGCCAGCAGGCAGGTGAGCAGTTAGGAGCCAGCAGCCCCAAGGGTTTCCCGATTGGAGAGGATGCAGACCAGGCTGAGGGACCCCCCTGAGTGCACAAATTTTTGTGTACCAGTCCCCTAGTACAGCTATAAAAAAGAATGATCTCTTACCCTCTGAGACAGCCTAGAGGGACATGGAGAATATTACAGTAGGTCCTTGGGTTACATTGGAGATCCGTTCCTATGGTGCGATGTAACTCGACTTTCTCTGTAAGTTGGAACCTACCTACGTAAGCACTTACGTCACTCACATGGAACACATACAGAGCAGTAATGAATTGAAACAGTAAAAAAAAATTAAAAGCAAGATAACAATTCCTGACCTTTACTTGTGGTAAATAAATAATAAAAAACATAAAGCACATATGTACATACATCAAAATGATGGAATTTTTTTTTTATAAATAAACTAGGGCCCGGTGCACAAAAATTTGTGCACTTGGGGAGGGGGTACCTCAGCCTGGCCTGTGCCCTCTCACAGTCTGGGACCCCTCGGGGGATGTCCACCTGCTGGCCAGCCTGGGTGAGGGGCCAATGTCTGTGTGCAGGCTGGCCAAGCTCCCCAGTGGGGACCCTCACCCCAGGGGGTGTGGCAAGCTTGGGTGAGAGGCTGAGGGCAGTTTTCAGCATGGCCACAGCTCCCACTGACCCTCCAGGCCATCCACCTGGGAAGTGATTGGGTGGCTGTGGCACAAGCAGGGAAGTTTCAGGCCTCCCTGCCTGTACCCCTGGCCACCTGATGGCCTCCCAGGGCTGGCCGGATGGCCCTGTCCACAGAGGCTTCCACCTGGGAGGTGATTGGGTGGCAGTGGCCGCCTGATGGCCTCCCAGGAGGGAGCCTCTGGAGCCCAGCCGGCTGGACCCGCCCCAGCAGCTTCCCCCTGGGAAGTCATTGGCCGGCTCAGGGCGCCGGATGCCTTTCCAGGATGGAGGCTCCCAAGATGGCGGAGGCCACAGCCCAGAGAAGCCGCACACCTGGGCTTTGGTCTCCACCATCTTGGCTAGGCTAATTTGCATACAGTTGCTCTGATTGGCTGGTGGGCGTGGCTTAGGCACTCCAAAGAAACGGTTAATTTTAATATTACACTTTTATTAGTTAAGATGGGAGACGGCGATGTAACCAAGAAATGACATACATTGAGTGTAGTATAGCAGTCTGTATACTAAGTGAAATAAGCCAGTCAGAGAAAGACTAGTGTTGCACAAATTTCCCTTACACGCCTTATGCGCTTATGTAGGTGGGTTCCAACTTATGGCGAAAATTGCATTACATTGCACCATATGAATGGATCTCCAACGTAACCCGAGGACCTACTGAAACATGATCTCATGTATATGTGGAATCTAATGAATAAAATAAACTAATGAACAAAATAGATCAAGATACATTGAAGCATGCAAAAGACTGAGGTATTTCAGAGGGAAGGAGGAAGTGGGAGGGAAAAGATTAGCCAAAAGAATTATATTCATAACCTATGGACACAGGCAATAGTGTGGTGGGGGCCTGGGAAGGAAGTAAGAGCAGGGGGAGGAGTCAATGGGGGGAAAAAGGAAACATATGAAATAATTTGAACAATAAAGATAAATTTCAAAAAATAAAAAAGAATGAAATTTACTATGTAGTGTTGTCAGGTACATTATAAATGTTGTGCAACCATCAGCATTATCTATTTTCAGAATTTTTTCACCTTCCAAAGTGAAAACACTTTATCCACTAAACAATAATTTTCTTTCTTCCCTCCCTACAGCCCGTGGCAAACTGTTCTACTTCCTATGTCTATTAATTTGATTCTTCTACATACTTCAAGAATGTCAAACTCACGACCCACTGGCCACATGTGGCCCAAAACCAATGTTTTTGCAGTGCAGATAATATAACGGTATATAAAAAATGTTTTAATAAAAATTTTGTAACAATTTTTACAATAGGCTGTTATACATAACTAGGGCCCAGTGCACGAAATTCGTGCACAGGGGGAGGGTGGGGGTCCCTCAGCCCAGCCTGCCCCCTATCACAGTCTAGAACCCCTCAGTGGATGTCCTATGATGGCCCCAGTCTGCCAGGCGCCGTGTGTGTGTGTGTGTGTGTGTGTGGCCACTGGGGACCTGCCCCCAGCCACATCTGAGGCTCAGAGCAGTCCTCCTGTGTGTGTCTACCTGCTGAGGGCCTGCCCCCAGGCCCACTGTCGAGGCTTGGAGCAGGCACCCCCTCTATGTTGATCTCTCAGACTCTTGCCTTCCCCTGCATGTTGTTCTCTTTTTTGAGCTGTGGCCAGGGCTGGGTGCTGCCTGCCTCCCAAGCTTGCCTACTGCCCATCTTCCTCCAGCCACCAGGAAGCAGGGAAAACCCCGCCTCGTGGTCAGGCCAGCCTTTTCCTGCTCCCTGATCCCTGGAAGGGACCTGGGGAGCCACCAAGCAGGCTCCCAGCCCCCAAGAGCTTGCTTTCCTGCTCCCCAGTGCCCCCCAAAGGGCCTGGGGAGCCACCAAGCAGGCTGCCAACTCTTTCCCACTCGCAGGTCTCCTGCTGCCTTCCTTTCCCACTCCCCAGTGCCGCCAAGGGGTCTAGGAAGCTGCCAAGCAGGACCCCGGCCCCTGCAGCCTTGCTTTCCTGCTCCCCGGTGCCCCGCAAAGGACCTGGGCAACCGCCAAGCAGGCCAACCCCCTGACGCCTCTTTCCCACTCACCGGTACCCTGCTGCCTTGCTTTCTCGCTCCCCGGTGCCCTGCAAGGGGCCTGGGAAGCCCACCAAGCAGGCCGCTGACCCCCCGCCGCCTCTTTCCCACTCCCTGATGCCCCTCAAAGGGCCTGGGCAGCCAGCAAGCAGGCCGCCACCTCTTTCCCGCTCCCCAGTGCCCTGCAAAGGGCCTGGGCAGTCACCAAGCAGGCCGCCGACCCACCACCACCTCTTACCTGCTCCCTGGTGCCCTGCAAAGGGCCTGGGGAGCTGCCTAGCAGGCTGCCAACCCTGTTGCCTCTTTCCCACTCATGGGTCCTGCACTGTTCCGCCCTGCAGCTGCTCTGTGCACTCGGGAAGTCCCTCAGCCCAGCCTGTGCCCTCTCACAGTCTGGAACCATTCTGGGGATATCCACCTGCTGGCATGCCTGACCAGCCTGGGTGAGGGGCAGATGCCTGCTTGCAGGCTGGCCAGGCCCCCCAGTAACATCCCTCACCCCATTGAGTTGTGGCGAGCGTGGGTGACGGGCTGATTGGCGCTTTCAGGCTTTAAGGCTGCCCACAGCTCCCATTGACCCAATGTCCCAGCAAGGCTGGTTGGACGCAGGTTCTTGGGGTTTGTTTATCTTCTATAATTGATGTTGTTCCTTTAAGGCGAGGCCTCCTACTAACGAAGCCTCTCTCTGCTTCACCTTGCAGCGTCTATAATGAGACAATGTTACTTAGTGGTGAGGCCAGGCTTGCTGTTTCCTTCAGCTCCTGAGGATTCTATTATTGTTATTTTGTTGCAAATATGTGTTTTGCTTGAGCCAGTTTAAGTGGAGAGGGCTGCAGTTTCACTTTCACTCCTGCTGCAATGGAAGCTGCTGTTTACTCAGGTCCATGAGTGGCGGCCACCATGTTGTCTGGACTAATTTGCATACAGTCACTCTGATTGGCTGGTGGGCGTGGCTTACTTAGTCCTGGAGAAACGGTTAATTTCAATATTATGCTTTTATTAGTTAAGATTATTAATAACAAACTACAATGTTTGCTAATACTGGTAATTATAATCATGTTGCATTTATTTCCCTTATGTGCCTTACATGCAGGTGTACTATTTCTCTCCACTAATGCTAGCAGCGAATATTTTAGCAGCTGATTGCCACATCATTAGTCTTGTACTGATTTCTTTGGTGTGCACAACAGGAAATATTTTGCCTTTGGAGAATAAAAAATATAGGTTTATTTGCATTACACTTATTAATTTGTGCAGGTATTCATTGTCTGGTAAATTAAAGTTTAAGAAAAAATATTAATTTTTATTAAAATGTTCTATTATTTCATGTTAATGATTACTTATTTATTTCAGCCCTTTGTATTCAGCATGTCTCCATCAAAATAAACCTACATTTCTATGAAAATTAAAGCTTTTGGTTTTTTTGCAGCCCACATAAACTTAAACCTTGCTTATTTGGCCCATGTTAGCCTTTGAGTTTGACATGCTTGATGTATCTCATTAAGTGGAATCACACAATAATTGTCATTTGTGTTTAGCTTATTTCACTTAGCATAATGTTATCAAGGTTTATGAGTTTTATAGTATAAAACAGAACTTCATTTTTTACAGCTGAAAAATTCTCCTTTGTATATATTATACCATATTTTTAAAGCATTTATTTGCTGATGGACATTGTGGTTGTTCCCACATTTTGGCTATTGTGAATAATGCTACTATGAACATTGGTGAAAAAATATCTGTTAAAGTGTCTGCTTTCAATTCTTTTGGGACTATACCTTAGAAGTAGAATTGCTGGATTTCCTAGTTATTCTATGTTGAAATTGTTAAGGAAACAACATACTGTTTTACACAATTGCTGCACCAATTTACATGCCCACCAGCAACATCAAAAGATTCTAACATCTCCACTTGTTATTTTCTGTTTTCTTGATATAAACAATCCTAATGGAAGTGAAGTGGTATTTTACTGTGGTTTTTATTTGCATTTCCCTAATAATTAGTCATACTAAGGATATTTTCATATGTTTATTGGTCATTTGTACATATTTTGAGAAATGTATTTTCAAGGTCTTTGTCCATTTTTTAGTTTTTCCTTGTTTTTATTTTTTCAATTCTCACCCAATGAAATGTTTTTCATTGACGAGAGAGAGAGAGAGAGAGAGAGAGAGAGAGAGAGAGAGAGAGAGAGAGAGAGAGAAAGAGAGAGGGAGAGGGAGAAACATCAATTGGGTTGCCTCCTGTATGCACCCTGACCAGGAATTGAACCTGTACCCTGAATGGGAATTGAACCCATTATCCTTCAGTGTGCTGGACGATGCTCTAACCAATTGAGCCACACTGGCCAGGGCTTTTTTCAGAGTGTCTTACCACAATTTATCTTACTGAGCAGAAATTGAAGTGGTAACATAATTGCTTTGAATACAAACATTAAATCATGTCATTGGATTTATACTTACACTAGAGGCCCAGTGCACAAAATTCGTGCACAGGGGGTCCCTCAACCCGGCCTGCATCCTTTCCAATATGGGACCCCTCAGGGGATGTCTGACTGCCAGTTTAGGCTCAATCCCATATCATAGGGATTGAGCCTAAACCAGAAGTCAGACATCCCTCTTGCAATCCTGGACCACTGGTTCCTAACCATTCATCTGCCTGCCTGCCTGATAGCTCTAACCACTGCATGTCTGCCTGATGCCCTCAACTGCTCCTCTGCAGGCCTGATCACCCCTAATTGCTCTCCCCTGCCTGCCTGATCCCCCTAACTGCTCTCCCCTGCTGGCCTGCTCCCCCTAACTGCTCTCCCCTGCCAGCCTGGTCACCCCTAACCACTTCTGCCTTGGCCCTGCCACAATGGCTTTGTCCAGAAGGACGTCCAGAAGATGTCCAGTCTAATTAGCATATTACCCTTTTATCTAATCTAATAAAAGAGTAATATGCAAATTAAGCCTCATTCCATTACACCCACAAGCCGCACCCACAAGCCACACTTACCAGCCAATCAGGAGCAAATATGCAAATTAAGTCAACTAAGATGGTGGCAGCCATGGAGCTGGAGTTGCCCCAAGCAATGGAGGAAGCCAGAGCCCTGAGGGCCTGAGCTCTACTCAAGGCTACAAACTTTCAATTATAGAAGATAAACAAACCCCAGATACTGCCTGGCTGAGACCTTGGGTTGCCAGGGGCAACCCAGGCTTCAAGCGGGGGACCAAGGCAGCAAAGTTTCAATTATAGAAGATAATAAACCCCAGAAACCTGCTTCCAGCCAGCCTCGTTGGGACCTGGAGTCAATGGGAGCTGTGGCCAGCCTGCAAACAGCCCTCAGCCCCTCAGCCAGGCTGGCCAGGCACCTCAGTAGGGGTCCGAACCCTGAAGGGGCTGTGGGCAGCCTGAAAACGGCCCTCAGCTCCTCACCCAGGCTGGCCACACCCCCATGGGGTGAGGGTCTCCCCACTGAGGGGCTTGGCCAGCTTGCAAACAGCCATCAGCTTCTCACCCAGGCTGGCCAGGCACGCCAGCAGGTGGATATCCCCCGAGGGGTCCCAGACTGTGAGAGGGCACAGGCCAGGCTGAGGGAACCCCCCGCCCCCGAGTGCACAAATTTTTGTGCACTGGGCTCCTAGTTGTATAGATAAAATGATTAGTCCTCTGGGCAGTTGAAAGAAGCAATCAGCACTAAAAACCAAAAGTATTTCTGAGGTGCAGGCTAATAACACTACTCTCTCTGGATGAAAGTGCTTCTCCATATGAGGTAAATTACCTCTCCAAACAGCCAAGGATGATAATAGTTTTCTGAGGCCAAGCAATGAATCAGCCAGGAGTAAAAATTTTCAATAGGAAGTATGAGTTAGAGTATCTATTGACTCCCCCTAGGCTTTCACATCAGAAATATAGCAAATGACCCAACCATTTGATATGTCTAAACCTAAATGCATATAACTGGTTATTATAGATCATAGTAATATTTATCACATGGATTTGTTGGCTCTGTAGGTTTATGCCACATAGAGGCTTGATAACACCATTTAAATTTTTTTAACTTCGTATCTATACTAATAATAAAGGAATATGCAAATTGGCTGAGATGCCATCACGTAATGAGCAATGAGGGCCACAGCAGAGAGCTCTCAGCACGCCTGCGCCAGGGGTCTGAAGGGTGCGAAGAGGAAGGGGATCAGGTCAGGAGGGCATAGCAGATAGGCAGTTAGGGGGATCAGGCCAGCTGGGGGGGAGCAGTTAGGAAGTTAGGGAAATCAGACCAAGAGGGAAGAGCAGTTAGGCAGTTAGGGGGATCAGGCCAGGAGAGGAGAGCAGTGAGGGCCATCAGGCTGTCAGGGGAGCATTTACGGGCATCAAGCAGATGAGTGGTTAGGAGCCAGTGGTTCTGGATTGCAAGAGGGATCCCATATTGGAGAGGGTGCAGGTTGGGCTGAGGGATACCCTCTCACCATGCATGAATTTTATTTTACTGGGCCTTTAGTATTAGAATATGAGCAATCAATATTACACAAACACACAGTGATATTTGAGGAATTACACATCACACACTTTTATTTCCTCTCAATAGTAGAAGTAAAAGTTCTACCATCATTTAGTCAGTAATGTTACCATTTGTCATAAATTATTTTATTTGGTTTCTATTATCACCTACAGCTACAGTAGATGCTGAGGTAGGTGATAATAGAAGTATATTTGTTTCCCATCTTTTCGCCAGCTTCTTTTTTAAGAGTACCATATTTTCCAGCATATAAGACGACTTTTTAACCCGGGAAAATCTTCTCAAAAGTCGGGGGTCGTCTTATACACCAGGTATCGTCTTATAGGGCGGGTGCTGAAACTTCGGAGCCTGACTGGAAAATCTGGTCACTGTATACTGTGGGGGAAGCTCAAAAATGGCTGCATTCCATTCATTTCAATGGAGCCGGATGGAGACCACAAGTGTCTCCGGTCGGCTCCTTTTTGTGCTGCATATGGTCTCCTTCTGGACTTTTTAACCCAGGAAAATCTCAAAAGTTGGGGGTCATCTTATATGCCCAGTCATCTTATATGCCAGAAAATAGGGTATTTATTATTGAATCTATCTCACTTTCAGCCCTTCCAAATAAATATTTATACTAATAAAAGGGTAATATGCTAACTAGACCAGATGTCTTCCAGACTCCTTTCTAACAAAGCCGGATTCTTGACCAACCTCCAAACTGCCCCCGGCCCCTTGCCCAGGCCACCCTGCCCTCCCAGCAAGGACCCCCCCACCCCTATTGGGGGTGTGGCCCGCCTGCAAATGGCCCTCAGCCCCTCACCTAGGATGGCCATGCCCCCCAGTGGGGACCCCCACCCCAATCAGGGGTATGTCCAGCCTGCAAGCCATTGGCGGCCCCTCTCCCAGGCTGGCACTGCACCCAGTAGGGTCTCCTACCCTAATGGAGGTGTGGTTGGCCTGCAAATGGCCCTCAGCCCTGCACCCAGGCCAGCCTTACCCCCAGTGGAGACCCCCACCTTGATGCGGGTGCAAATGGGCTGAAAATGGCCCATAGTCCCTCACCCAGTCTGGCCCCACCCCAGAAGAGATTGTGGATTCTGCAGACTGGTGCCTGTGCTTTGAGGGGTCTGGAAAAAGGAAATTACTTTGACATTCCAAAGGTATGTTATTGTAGATGCAAAAGACAACAGATAAGCTTTGTTAAGGTGAAAATTAACTTTTGTCAGGGAATATTTCTAGCCTAGGACATAACTATCCACCGTAAACTTTTTAGTTAAAAAGTTTTCATTCCAGACCATCATTTGTGGTTATTGTTAGTCTCTGAGTTTGTAAGGCCACCACTCAAGCCTGCCATGAACTTGTCAGATTTAGTGTGTGGCCCCTTTTCATCCACACCATCAATTGTTGCCAGTTTGGCTCAAATAACTCAAAATTTCTTCACAGGTTTGGCCCTGGCCAGGTTGCTCAGTTGGTTGGAGTGTTGTCCTATACACAAAAAGGTTGTGTATTTGAACCCAGTGGAAGCATGTACTAGTATGGGAGGAGGCAACTGATAAATTTCTCTATCTATCTATCTATCTATCTATCTATCTATCTATCTATCCATCCATCTATCTCTCAAATTAATAAAACCATATTCTTGGGTGAAGATAAAAAAATTCTCTATAGGTTTGAATGTTTCTTACATTGACAAACTGTACTGATTATTTCTGTATCAGTTGCAAAATGATGACATTTCATCATTCCTCCTTTATTTACTAGAGACTGGTAAAAAAAAAATTTGTGCGCTTGGGGGTGGGGGTGGGAGTTCCCCAGCCCAGCCTATGCCCTCTGGCAGTCTGGGACCCCTAAAAGGAATGTCCACCTGCTGGCTTAGACCTGCTCCCTGGGGGATTGGACCTAAACTGGCAATCAGACATCACTCTGGCAGCCCAGGAGGCCTCGGAGGATGTCCACTTGCCAGCAGGGAGCAGGCCTAAGCTGAAGTCGGACATCCTTAGCACTGCTGAGGAGGCGGGAGCCTCTCCCGCCACCACCGCTGTGCTGGCAGCCGTAAGCCTGGCTTGTGGCTGAGCAGAGCTCCCCCTGTGGGAGCGCACTGACCACCAGGGGCAGTTCCTGCATTGAGCATCTGCCCCCTAGTGGTTAGTATGCTAGTGGTTAGTATGTGTCATAGTGCCCAGTCATTCCTAGTTGTTCTGCTGTTAGGGTCAATTTGCATATTAACCTTTTATTATATAGGACAGAGGCCTGGTGCACAGGTGGGGTTTGGCTGGTTTGCCCTGAAGAATGTCCTGCTGGGGTGTCTGGCCAGCCTGGGTGAGGGGCTGATGGCTGTTGGTAGACTGGTCAAACCCCCCAGGGGGACCTTCACCCCATGGGAGTGTGGCCAGCTTGGGTGAGGGTCTGAGGGCCGTTATCAGGTTGACCATGGCCGCGGGCTGGAAGCAGGTATCAGGGATTTATTTAACTTCTATAATTGAAACTTTATTGCCTTGGTCCCGCTCAAAGCCACTGGCTGGAAGCAGATATCTTGGGTTTATTTACCTCCTGTAATTGAAACTTTGTTGCCTTGAGCAGAGCTCAGGGCCCACAGGGCAGGTGGGGATCTTGGCTTCCTCCATTGCCGGGACAACACAAACCTCCTGCCTCACTACAGCTTCCTGGCTGCCGCCATCTTTGTGAGGAGTGAGGGTTAATTTGCATATTACTCTTTTGCCTGGGCAGAAGACCCACAATCCCCTCCAATCGCCAGCTTCACAGAGCCCAGGCCTCTGGAATCACCAGCTCTGATCCTGCCCCCTGACATTGCAGGCTCTGCCCTTGCCCCACTGGCAGCCTCTAGCCAAGGCTGCAGGCCTGGGCCGGGGACCCCCCAGACCCTTGCTTTGTTGGCTCCACCAGTGCCCATATCCCTGCGATCGCAGACTCCACTCCTGCCCCTCTGATCACTGGCTCTACAGAGCTCAGGTCCCTGCGATCTCTGGCCTTGCCCTTGCCCTTGCCCAGGCCTGAGGCCTCTGGCCCAGTCCTCATGCCTGGGTAGGGCACCCTCATACTCCTCTGATCACTGGCTCTGCCTCTGCCCCTTCCAATTACTGTCTCCACCCTTGCCCATGCCTGAGGCCTCTGGCAAAGGCCTCTGGCCTGGGCAAGGGACCCCCAGCCCACTCTGATCATCTGTTTCACCCCTCAGGCCCCCCACCTTCCCCGCCACCTGTCTGGCTAACAGGCCTGACCGCTTCAATAGCGGGGCTGAGCCAGACTGGGTGTCGCCATCTTGTGGCCATGGGGGCAGCCATCTTATGGCTATGTGGGAAGCCATCTTTGTGATGGAGTGACACCTAATTTGCATACTATTCTTTTATTAGATAAGATTGGACTTTTTCTATTTTAAAAATATCCTTCCTTAATAACTTGGTTACTCTGAATATCAGTTTGTGAAAAAGCTGTACATTTTTTAAATTTTTTAACCTTTATTTACCAACTTCAGAATGAATTGGTGTAGTAGCATCCTAGCAATCTTCACTGTGATCAGTGAGTTTTTTAAGCATTAAGCATTCACTTTTTAAATCATTTTTAATTTTTTGATTACAGTTGACATACAATATTAAATTAATTTCAGGTACTCCCCAGTGATTAGACATAAAACTTGCTGTTATCATTCCAAAAAATCTCATATCCATCTGACACCATACATAATTATACAAATACTACAGGCCTGGTGCACAGATTTGTGCACTGGTGGGGAGCATGGCCTGTGAGGATCAGCCTGCTGTGGGAGTGCTGCTCAACCCAGTCAGCCAAGTGGCAGCTGTGGATCTGCCCTCTGAGTCGCTGCTGAATGATAAAATTAGTCTGAGCTGATATTTCAGGGAAATGTCTTGGGTAAAGGTGTGTTCTATGTCTTGGAGGAACCTGGCAAAGAGTTTTTCACCCCAAAGCCACTTGGTGACTGTCCTTGATGTGTGATGCCAGGTCAGTGACACCATTGAGGATGTTCAGGGCAGCCATGCTCCAGGATCCTCAGCCATCAGAACAGCCTCCCTGGGAGGTCCACAGTCATGTCCCCTCTTACAATCTGCCTATGCTAGCTCCCCATGCTCTTTCTAGAACATATCTTAGAGGGCCTGCATCAGCTGGTTGGGTCAGGCCAGAGTCTGGATTGTCTCAGGTATTTGATAGGTTCAGAGACTGTCCTCCCCCTGGGCCTGCCAGCAGCTGCTCCCACAATAGGAGTTGAGCAACACTCCCACTGTGGGAGTGCACCTGACCACCAGGGGGCAGCTCCTGCATTGAGCATCTGCCCCCTGGTGGTCAGTGCATATCATAGGAACTGGTCAACTGGTCATCTGGTCATTCTGTCATTCAGTTGCTGGGCTTTTATATATATAGACTAGAGGCCCAGTGCATGAAATTTGTGCACAGGTAGAATCAGGGATGATCTGTGGGGTGACCAGCAGGGTGATCAGGGAGGCACCTTGGCTAGCCTGGGGTCTGCGGGCTGGTGGCAGCTCCCTACATTAAGCATCTGCTCCCTGGTGGTCAGTGCACATCACAGCGACTGATCATTCTGCCGGGCTTTCTGCTGTTTGGTCAATTTGCATATTAGGCTTTTATTATATAGGAATATTGACTATAATCCCTATACTATTCTTTATAACCCCATGACTAACCTGTAATAACCAATTTGTACTTAATCCATTCATCTTTTGCACCCATCCCTCTAAGCCTTCTCCCATCTGGCAACTGTAAAAATGTTCTCTGTATCTATAAGTCTGTTTCTTATCTCCTTGGTAATTAATCTTGATTTTTTTATTCAATTATTGATAGATATGTCATTTTACTGCTCACTAGAGGCCCAGTGCATGAAATTCATGCATGAGTGGGGTCCCTAGGCCTGGCTGGTGATCAGGGCTGATTGGGGCCAGGTCAATCAGGGCTGGGCCAGAGAAAAAGCAATGGTCATCGAGCCAGATGCAGAAGGAATGGATGCAGGACACTGACACCGCCATTGTTGGCACCCTGCCACCGCGTGGTTCCTTGCCTCCCCTGCTCCTCCTTCTCACACCGCTGCACTGCCCCTGTGCGAGCAGGAAACAGATCAATCAGGGCCTCATGGCTAGGAGAAGAAACAGGGCACAGGAGGTTGGCTGACTGCCCCAAGGAGGAAGCCAGCCCTCAGCATCTCTGGGAATGGGACCACATCCACCACCATCCACCCCCGGTTCCCTGTACCAGCCCAGGGCCCAGTTCCAATCCAGTGATCAGGGGCCTGCTGACCAGGTGGAGAGATTGTGGGAGCTTTCCCAGCCAGGGGAGGTTGGATTTGTGCACTGTTCTGCTATAATTGAGCCTTAATTGTTATTGGCAACACTGGGAGGGATTGACCCACAGGCTAAATGGCTGTGAAAACCAGCTACAACTGTAGTGGAAGAGCTACTGTGCAGGAGTTGACCCTATGGAGCAGAACTTGCTTCAGTGAGGCTTTGGTGCTCACTGAGTCTGCCCTTCTCTTGAAGGTGGTAGGGTTAATATCAATTGTGCTCTGAAGCTGCCCACTAAGTTCATTGGCTCTGGGGCCTCCCAGGAGGTGCAAAGTAAGCCACTACCTGTGCCCTGCCTGGGGCACAGAGCAATCTGTTGATCACTGATTGTGCTGCACTTGGAGGTATCTAAGGGGTCATTTAGCAAGAGGTACAGAGCATGCCGAGGTTAGCTGCTACTTGTTTGAGAGATTTTAGTAAAGTTCAAAGCATGAGGCAAGAGAGGTCAGTGGTATGGAAAAGTTGCTGAAAATGGCTTGGATAAGCCTACAAACTGGGTGGAGCAAGGTATCAGAGAATCACCAGGGTGAGGCAAACATTGTAAGATAGGTTAATGGAGACTTATATATGGCATCTGTCTTTCAGCTCTATAAAGGAAAAGGCTCAGCAAAGGAACTATGGCCTCTGCCAGTGCTTTTTTCTGGGGGAAAAACTGTTGCTCCCAGCTTTTGACCTGATGACAGACAATTTAGTTCCTCCTCATATATCCCTGGTTCTTTTCAAGGTGCTGTCCCAATGCTGGAGCTCAGAAGTAGCGAGTCTGAGTAAGTGAATGCATGAGTCACTCAAGAGGAGACTCCAGCAGCCTCTGCATCACTCTGCCACAATCCCAGCTGGTTTTCATAGCCCAAAATTATGATGACTTCTCTTCCTGGCACTCACACTAGAACCTTGGGCTGTGATTGTTGTGTGGCTAGGACCCCTTGCTATTCAGGAGGAATTTCTACAGCCAAGATATCACTCACAATTATAAACTGCCATATGTGAGTGTGGAACCAGCCTGTTCCATGCCTCCAACCCTTCTACCAGTCTCAAAGTAGAATATTCTTTAATTCTGTAGTTGTAGGACTTCTGTTCAGCTAGATTTCAGGTGTTTATGAATGATGGTTGTTCTAAAGATTAGTTGTATTTTTTATGTGGTTTTGGGAGTGCCTCATTTACTTACACTGCCATTTTGACCCTCCATCCAAGAATTGATGTATTTGTAACATTTGATATATTTAAATTCACTGCAATCAAAATAATTTTTCATTCTCCTTGGTGCTCCAATTATTTCTTCCTTTGCCACTAGTAGCCCTTTCATGCATAGTATATCACTGCCTGACGAAACATGCAAATCCTATATAATAAAAGGGTAATATGCAAATGGAGCCTAACAGCAGAATGACTGGTCACTATGACACACACTGACCACCAGGGGGCAGATACTCAATGCAGGAGCTGCCCCCTAGTGGTCAGTGCGCTCACACAGGAGGAGCTCTGCTCAGCCACAAGCCAGGCTGACAGCTGCCAGCACAGTGGTGGTGGCAGGAGCCTCTCCCACCTCCTCAGCAGCACTAACGATGTCCAACTGAGCTTAGGCCTGCTCCCCACTGGCAAGTGGACATCCCCTGAGGGCTTCCGGACTGCCAGAGGGATGTCTTACTGCCAGCTTAGGCCCAATCCCCTGGGGAGTGGGCCTAGGCCAGCAGGTGGACATCCCCCATGGGTCCCAGACTGCAAGAAAGCACAGGCCAGGCTGAGGGATTCCCCCAAGTGCACAAATTTTTGTGCACTGCGTCTCTAGTACAAATATAAACACACATGCACACAAAAGCAAAGTATTCAGAATATACATACTGTTAGGTTTTGGCTGGTGATGTGATCTGTTAAAGAATTCACAATTAAAAGAAGAGATAGAGAGAGGAAGTTCATGTTACTTTCCAAAAGAGGAAAGGGCTGATGCATTGCTAATCAATACAGAGTAAGAAACAAAAAGTGGCTTCCACTTTTAAAGAGTAATGGCTGTTGTTGCTAGGTGATAAGGAAGTGAGGAGGATTTGAAGCTGAAGTTGAGCAGACATCATGGGCTGTCTTAAAGTTAAAGTTTGTCTTCCAGGATACAGTGTGACAGATGTCTTAGAGAGATGTCTTATCAATATTTTCCCCAAGCCTATAAAACATGATTAGAGCAAAAGTTATAAAGAGTTCAAAGAAGCTTGTTTAAGGGGAGGGTAAAGGGAACTTTCTACTAACTAGAGACTCCTTGGTATGAATTATTCCCGAGTTCTAAAAACAGCAGGGAGGAGGGGGAATGTAAGAATGTAGCCTTGAGAGTAGCTTGTCTTATCTTGCAGTTTGAACAGAGGGGCTGTTTGAATCAGAGGAAATAACAATCTTGGAGTTTAATTACCAGGTGCTTCACATAAAAAGAGAGGCCTTTTCCCTATCCTTACATATGCCTTTCCCTTCTCTCCAAGATTCACTGTAGTTTTCTAGCTAATGGACATATGCTGCATCTGCTCACATTCCATTGGCCAAACCCAGTCATATAGCAAAATGTAAAAGTTACAGAGTGGCTACCAAAACTGAAGCCATAAGAAGAGTGGCAAATATTTTTTAATTGCGACCTAATAATGTTACCATCCTTAGCTGGTTATTAATATTAACACTAGGAAAAGAGCAAGGGAAGGCCAAATATTATAAGAATGGTCATCTGGGCAGTTTCACCGGGAAGCTATAGCTTCATGCTCCTCAGACAACCACAGTCCATTCCCAGAAGATCACTGGGGAAAGGGATAGAACAAAGCGGAAGATGGACACATTTGCAGTGAACTCAGGGTGAATAGGAAAGGTGCTGTCAGCCTAGCCTGGGGAACAATGGATTGGCTAGGGGGTGGAGCCCCATCTGAAGCCCACAAAGGAAGGGTAAAATCTCCAAAGATGTCTGTCTATCTATCTATCTATCTATCTATCTATCTATCTATCTCTATCTCTATCTTTTTTAATTCTCATCCAATGACATTTCTCTATTGATTTTATATATAATGGAAGAGAGGGGAAAGGAAGGCAATAGAAAGAGAGAAAAATCAATGTGAGAGAGACACATCAATTAGTTGCCTCTCACAAGTGCCCCTACTGGGCTGGGGATTGGGCCTGCAATCAAGGTATGTGCCCTTGACCACTAATTGAACCCATAACCCCATAACCCTTTGGTGCATAGGCTGATACTCTAACCACTTAGCAAAACTGGCCAGGGCTCCCTGTCTCTTGTGCTCCTTGTTCTCTCTCTCTCTCTCTCTCTCTATATATATATATATATATATATATATATATATATATATATATAGAGAGAGAGAGAGAGAGAGAGAGAGAGAGAGTCTCCCACATTCACCTGTGGCCCACCTGTTTTCTCTCCACAGCCATGTGGCCTTAAGTAGCCATGGCCATACAGATGCCACATACAATAGACTGTAGCTGTGAACACAAGTTAAGCTAGCCAGTTGCTGGACTGAACTGGACTTTAATATGAAGCAAAAACTGTGGAGAATTGTCTTAATTCTTGCCCTGCTAAAGACAAGATTGGACTTATTCTATGGTGAGGTGGATGAAGATGGGACCTTGGAGGGAAACCCCCTTAATTTCACATAATTAATAAAGCTTTCCACAAAACTTCATCCTCCCATGGAGGCCTCAAGAAATTCTTTTCCCCATAGCATCCCAAGAATTTCACTTCCACCAATAACATTATCTACCACACTAGTTGATTTTATGTGTTAACTTTATCCTTCAATTTGTTTATGTGATGTATCACATTTATTGTTTTGTGAAGATTGTACCAGCCTTGCATCCCTGGAATAAATCCCATTTGATCATGGTGTATGATCTTTTTAATATATTGCTGGATCCAATTTGCTAATACTGTATTTTCTGGTATATAATATGATCCCCAACTTCTGAGAAGATTTTCCTGGGTTAAAAAGTCCAGAAGGAGACCATATGCAGCACAAAAAGGACCCGATCAGAGACATTTGTGGTCTCCGTCTGGCTCCATTGAAATGAATGGAGTGTGGCTGTTTTTGAGCTCCCCCCACCATGTGCAGAGACCACAGAGTTTCCAGTCCAGCTCAGCAGTTTCAGCACCCACCCCAGAAGATGACACCCAGCATATAAGACAACCCTCAACTTTTGAGAAGATTTTCTGGATTAAAAATCATTTTATACACTGGAAAATACGGTATTTTGTTGAGGATTTTAGCATCTGTTCATCAGGGATATTGGCCAATAATTTTCGTTCTTTGTAGTGTCTTTATCTGTTTTTGGAATTAAGATAATGCTGGCCTCATAGAAAGAGCTTGGAAGTGTTCCTTCCTCTTGGATTTTTTAGAATAGTTTGAGGAGTATAGGTGTTAGTTCTTCTATGAATGTTTGGTAAAACTCTCCTGTGATGCTGTCCAGACTCGAGCTTTTGTTTGCTAGGATTTTCTGATTACTGCTTCTATTTCATCAGTTGTTATTGGCCTATTCAGGTTTTCTAATTTTTCTTGATTCAGTTTTGGGAGATTGTATTTTTCTAGGAATTTGTCCATTTTATCCACATTGTCCAGCTTGTTGGCATATACTTGGTCATAGTATTTTCTTACAATCCTTTGTATTTCTGTTTTTTTGGTGTTACTTTGCTTCTGATTTTATTTATTTGGGTCCTCTACATTTGTTTCTGGATGAGTCTGGCTAATGGTTCATCAAGTTTGTTTATCCTTTCAAAGAACAAGTTCTTGACTTCATTGATTTTTGTAATTTTTTTAGTCTTCATATAAAGTCTTTATTTTTGCTCTTATCTTTATTATTTCTTTCTTTCTACTTACTCTGGGCTTTTCTTGTTATTCTCTTCCTAGTTCTTTAAGTTGATAGAGTTAAGTAGTTTATTTTTCATTTTTCTTGTTTTTTGAGGAAGGCCTTGTAGTACTATGAATTTCCCCCCTCAGTACTGTTTTTGCAGTGTCCCAGAGATTTGGGGTTATTATGTGTTCATTTTCTTTTGTTTCCAGGAATTTTTTAATTTCTTTCTTGATCTCATTTTACCCATTCATTGTATAATAACATGCTTTAATAACATATTTAGCCTCCATGTATTTGAATGTTTTGGGGTGTTTTTATGTAGTAGATTTCTAATTTCATTCCACTGTAATCTGAGAAGAAGCTTGATATGGTTTAAATCTTCTTAAACTTGTAAAGACTTGTTTTGTATCCTCACATGTGCTCTATCTTTGTGAATGATCCCTGTACACTTGAGAAGAATGTGTATTCTGCAGCTATGGAGTGAAATGTTCTATAAATCTCAATTAAATCCATCTGATCCAGTGTGTCCTTTAGAGTCACTGTTTCATTGTTAATTTTTTGCCTGGAAGATCTATCCAATGAAGTCAGTGGGGTGTTAAATTCTCCTACTGTGACAGTATTGTTTTTGATCTCTCCCTTAAAGTCCTCAAGAAGTGTTTTTTATATGCTTAGGTGTTCCTATGTTGGGTGCATATATGTTTACCAGGGTTATATCCTCTTGTTGAATCAATCCCTTTAGTATTATGTAGGGACTTTTGTTGGCTTTTGTGATGGCCTTCATTTTGAAAGTCTATTTTGTCGAATATGAATATTGCTACTCCAGCTTTTTTTTTCTTTTTCAAAAGGAAATTTTATTTTATCCCTTCATTCTCATCCTGTGTGTGTCTTTTATAGACAACTTATAGGTGGATCTTTTGATTGAACCATTGAATCCATGTACATTTAACCACTTAACTGCCACACATCCAAAACGGTAACCATCCCCACATGCCACAATACTTTGAATTTAATGTTAAAAATCAATTTGCAATGAATATTATAAAAATAAATATATTACTCACAAATTGGGTGTTCTTGAAAATTTTCAGTTGAAAATAATTTTTAAATTATGCCATACAAAGTTTTTTTTTAATTTATTTTTATTGTTCAGATTATTACAGTTGTTCTTCTTTTTTCCCCCATAGCTCCCCTCCTCCCAATTCCCACCCCAACCTCTGACCTTGCCCCTCCCATTGTCCTCATCCATAGGTGTACAATTATTGTCCAGTCTCTTCACGCATCCCCAACACCCTTAACCCCCGAAAATTGTCAGTCCACTCCCTTTCTATGCCTCTGATTCTATTCTATTCTCAAAGGATACCTTT
>PVJC01031066.1:0-19811 GCA_004026665.1 Murina feae | reverse complement strand
AGGTGGTCTCCTGGTCTAATTAGCACATTACCCTTTTATTAGTATAGATGTTTTCAGTCATTAAAAAAATTAAATTATTTTTCCTTCCTACTCTTGTTCAAGAAACTCTCAGGGGGCTCTTGTGACACAACAGTAGGATAGAGTTGCTTAAAATAGAAAAGGAGCTTCTCAAGTTGATTTATAGAAGTAGAGGTTCTGCATTTAACTTCTCCTGGACTGGCAAGCACTTTGTCAAAGTTGCACCACCTGTCTGTCACTGTGGATGCATTACTTTGTTTTAGGCCTACTTTTTACTGGGGAAAAAGAAGCAAAATCATGAATTATTTTTAATGTATACATATAACCAAGGGAGTAAGAGCTTTCTTGAATTCTAAGATTTTGTCCTTTAAAGAATGCTTAATTTTATACAAAGGAGACAAGTTTTAGTGGGAATACCTTTGACCAAGGCATTAATGCAATAATCAAGTTTAAATTGGAATCTAGTTAATTTCCAACTCCTCCTTTTCTTGTGATAAATAATAATTATCCATTTGTTATTTAAACGTGTCTGGCTTATTCTATTCAGGTCTGATAAGAGACTGTGAAATTGAACCTAGGCATACAGTACTGCCAGAGATCTTAAACTATCCAGCTTCCTATTTAACAGTGGGGGAAGATGGTGCTCAGAAAAGCTAAGAAGAGAAAGGCTTTGTTCAAGGTCACACCAATGTGTGTTGTTACAGAACCACATGGCAATGCTTCACCATTCCCTTGAGCATCTCCTGAGGCCTCTCTCCTTTTCAATCATGCCCTCTTCTTTACAGCTGTTGTTGGGTATTCTCATCAAGCTCTCTGAATGTTCAGGTTCTCTCATATGGTGCACCACTCTCAGACACGTTCTTTCCTTGATCTATATCAAGATATATTTATCCCATTTCCTTGATATATTATTTCATTATAAGGAATTAATGGATGATGTTGACTTGGCATACTGCCATGGTTTCCAAATAGCACAGTTCAGTGTTTTAACACTAAAGATCCTTGGCTGATCTATGTCCTCAAATGACTTAAAACATTAAATCAGACAGAGTCTTTCAGGTTAACTGTCAAACTCTACCCTCTGTTTTGCTATTCCAGTTACATGAACAGCTGTCTTGCATTCTCTCTAAGCTACAAAGATAGATATTCATCAACTCCATTTTTAAAATGATCATAAATAATTTTTTTATTTATTTGTCAGTGAAACATAATCAAATCCTGAAGAAGCAATCAAAGCACTAAATTAATTAAAATGGAATCCTAGGCTCTACATAGTGAGAAAGGGTATTCAATAACTATAGTTTTCATTATAACTTACCCCTCTTAATTCTTTTTCAGAATTAATCAATAGGATAAATGATTAAAGGTAGGGAGGAGAAATGTTAACCATTCCTTGGGGAAAAGGAGGAGGAAGGTAAAAGCAGTATATTTAGGAAAAGATTTTACCCAATATACAGTTAAAATCAATAAAAGGCATGCAGTTTTATTTAGGATAAATAATAGCCAGTGGAGGCAACATAATATTTTTTAAACATATTAGACAGTTGGGTAGTTATTTATGAAGTAAACTGAATACAGTGATATAAATTACAATAAAATATATGAAATAAAAGTGATTTTATTTACATTCTAGTGGCCCAGTGTACAAAACTTGTGCATGGAAGGGGGGTTCCCTTAGCCCAGCCTGCACCCTCTCTAACCCAGGACCCCTTGGGAGATGTCTGACTGCCAGTTTAGGCCTGATCCAAAAGGAACAGGCCTAAACTGGCAGTCGGACATCCCTCTCGCAATCTGGGACCTCTGGCTTCTAACCACTGACCTCCCTGCCTGCCTGATCACCCCTAACTGCCTCTGCCTGCCTGTCTGATTGACCCAACTGCCCTTCCCTGCCATCCTGATCTTGCCTCCAACTGCTCTTCCCTGCCAGCCTGATCTTGCCACCAACAGCCCTTCCTTGCCAGCCTGATCTCACCACCAACAGCCCTTTCCTGCCAGGCTGATTGCTCCTAACTGCCCTCCCCTGCCGGCCAATTTGGTTCTGATTGGCCGGTTTCTATGCCAGTCAGCGTTGAAAGCTCCCTTCTAGGCAGTCATTGGCTACTCACAGTTGACCCAGATTTGGTTCTGATTGGTCAGTTTCTATGCCAGTCACTGTCTCTGGGCTTATCAATAGGGCCTGATCAGAAAGAGATTGATCAGCAGCCCTGGTGGATGCCTGGAGATATATGGAGGTGTGGCTGCTGGCCCTGCTGGGAGAGAAAGAGAGGCAAGTATCCCTCTCCCTTCCTCGCTGTAAAAAATCAAAATATATTTTTTTAAAAAGACATTAAATAGACATTAACACCAAAAAAAGAGGTGCTAGAATTATGTGACAAAGATTTAAAAGCAGTCATGGTTAAAAACAATAGTTCAATAACTGATTTTGAAATTATTGAAAAAAATAGAAGGATTTAGCAAAGAAACAGAAATTCTCAGTTAAGAATAGATGATTTCAAGGAGAACCAAATAAAAGGAGGGATAATGGGAAAGAAAAAGTTCAGTAAATGGGCTCAACACAGAATGGAAGGAACAGAGTAAAGAATCAGTAAACTGTAAGACAAAATAACAGAAATTGTCTAACCTGACCAAGAAAGAGAATATAGACAACAAAAGAGAACTGAGTCTTAGAGACCTGTAAGACTATAGCAATCTGTATACTAATAAAAGGGCAATATGCCAATTAGACCAGATGTCTTCTGGACAAAGTCATGGTGTCGAGGGTCAAGGCAGAGGCAGTCAGGGGTGATCAGGTTGGCAGGGTAGAGCAATTAGGGGGTTATCAGGCCAGCAGGCAGAGGCAGTTAGGGGGTTATCAGGCAGGCAGGCAGGTGAGCAGTTAGGAGCCAGCGATCCTGGATTGCAAGAGGAAAGTCCAACTGCAGGTTTAGGCCTGATCCTGCAGCTGGTGCCTGCTGCTGGTCCTGATCACTCAATGCCATCAGCAGGTGTGAGTGGCAGTGGCCAGCCCTGATGACCCTTGAGGGCTTCTTCACTTCCCCCTGCTCCTGAGGGGTGATTGGGGCAGTAGCCGCTGCTCGCATTTGCTGATGGTGCTGGCCCCGTTCACACCCGCTGCTAGTGCTGGCCCAAATCGCTTCACATCATCAGCGGGTGCAAGTAGGGCTAGTGCCATCAGTGTGTGGGAGTGGTGGTGGTGGGAGTGGGGCTGCTGGAAAATGGAACCAGGGGCTGTGGCCACAAGGGCCAGGTAGAGGCACAGAGGATGCACCAAGACCCACCCCTGCACCTACCACAGCCTCGTGGCCCACAGGTCCTTTCAAGGTGCACAGATTCGTGCACTGGGCCCCTAGTGATTTAATACTTATACATTTAAAATGTTTCCATTTCTAAATTAAATCACAATGTGATACCATTGCATACCAATCAGACTGGCTAAAATAGAAAATAGTAACAGCACAAAATGCTGGACAGAATACAGAGAAACTGAATCATTTAGATATTGCTGGTGGGAATGAAAAATAGTGGTCATTTTGAAAACCAGTTTGGCAGTTACTTAAAAACAGAACATGCAACTACCATACCACCCAGCAATTGCAATGCTGGACATTTATCTCATAAAAATGAAGACTTATGTTCAAACAAAAATCTGTAAAGAATGTTTATAAACACTTTATTTTTAATAACCAAAACCTGGAAACAACCCTAATGTCAACGAAGAATTAAACTATGGATTACTATCCTATCTAATAAAAGAGTGATATGCAAATTAACTATCACTCTGTCACAAAGATGGCAGCACCCAGTCCTCTCAGCCTCACTGGAGGCCCCCAGTCCTGGGGAGGTGGCTGCTGAGAGAGGGCAGTGTGAACAGCCTGGCAGAATGCTCACTTCATCACCATGGCGATGAGGCAAGCATTCTACCCCAGCCATGGAAGGCCTGTGGCCAGCAGGCATGGAGGAGGGCCTCTAGGCGGCGGAGAGCCTTTGGGCAGTGGGCATGGAGCAGCCATGCCCTTGAAGAGAGCTACTGGCGCACGGATTCATTCACAGGGCTACTAGTTGAATAATGAGAGGGAATAAACTATTGACAAATGCAACAACCTGGCTGAATCTCTAGTGAATGACTTTGAGTGGAAAAGCTAATTCCAAAATTTATATACTATATGCTTCTATTTAGATACAATTCTTGAAAGAACAAATTTAGAGAAATGAAGAACAGATTAGTGGTTGGCAGGAATTAGGAAGGGGGAGGGAGATTGATGTGGCTTTAAAGGTCAACATGAATAATCCTTGTGCTGATGAAAATGTTCTGTATCTTGACTATTAATGTTAATATCCTGATGATGATACTGCATTCTGATTTTGCAAGATGTTATCATTGGGGGAAACTGGGTAAAAGGTACACATGATCTCTCTCTATAGTATGTCTTACATCTTCATGTGAACATACAATTATTTTTTAAAATTAATTTGAAAATTCTATGCCTTATATGATTATTTCTAAAGTTTCTAAATGTCTAGAAGGAACAATTCAGTATTCTGTAATTTTCTTTCGAGGAAATCAAAGCAATATGAATAAATAATCCTTAATAGCTTATATATTTTCCCCTGGAAACTTGTACATGATAACTTAATTGGTCTGACTGAGGCAGTTCATGACTCCGCAAGCCTTAGAATCTGGAGTCCTCTGAGGCCTACCTAGTTTTGTTGTTGTTGTTAACATTTGCATCAAATATGTGAGGGAACTGTAATAGTAATATGTGGAGGACTGACCATTGGTTCTCAAAGCAGGTTCTGAAGACCCCTAAAGGTCCCTAAGACTATTTCAGGGATCCTCGAGGTCAAAACTATTTTCATAAATATTGGCCTCCTTCGATGTGCTGAATTTTGCACTGATGGTGAGTAAAACTGCTGGTGAGAATCAAGACAATGGCAGACAAATGTAGCAGTCATTATATTCTTCACAGCTGGGCCCTCACAGTACTAAAAGTGCCAGTTACATTTAGCAATACCCTTAAGGAAACAGGAAAAATTACTGATTTTATTAAATTTCAACCATTGTGTAGATATTTCCTTTGAGGACATGGGAAGTGAGAAGAAATCACACTGATGCAAACCACAGTGTGATTCTAACATAAGCACTTGTGAGTCTTTATTCTGAACTGAGAAGATGCTTTTTTTTCCCCTCATGAAATACCGTTTTACTTGAAAGAACAACTGACATACAATCTACAGTTATTCAGACTTAGGTACTTATTTTCTCAAAAATAAGTAAGATAAGCCCTGGTCCCTGGCCAGGTAGCTCAGTTGGTTGGAGCATTGTCCTGTACATGGAAATGTTGCAGGTACGAACCTAAGTGGAAGGTTTGATCCCTAGGCAGGGTGCATAGGGGAGGCAACCAATCAACGTTTCTCTCTCACATTGATGTCCTCTCTCTCTCTCTCTCTCTCTCTCTCTCTCTCTCTCTCCAAAAAATGAAATCAACCAAACAACATATCCTCAGGTGAGGATTAAAAAATTAAAATAAACAAGATAAGTCTATCATTTCAAGGAAAACAATTGACAGTATTGGTTGCCAATGTTTAAATTTGTGATTTCAAGTAGAAATTAGACATCTGGAACACTTGAATCTGCTAATGTAAGCTTGGCAACTTTCTAATACTTTAAAGTTCTCTGATGAGTTTGGTGGGGATATTAACAAATGAGATTTTCAATATTGTATAATGAAGTGAGTCAACATTTGGAAGATCTGTGTAACTTAGTGAACCAATATTTTACAAATGGTCAATGACTGATTTAACAAAACTAGGCATCAATAAAAGAACATTCAAAATGCAAGAGTCCAATGAATTTTAATGTAACTTAGTATGAAAAGTTAATTGATTTCACTTTGTAACTACTCCAACAAACTAAAGGCTGTCTAATTTTGGTGTGATATCAAAGAAGAATAGCCACAATTATCTGAAAAGCCTATTAAAATCATCTTCCTTTTTCTCACTATATATCTGTGTGAAACTGAATGTTTAATATCTACTTTAAACAGAACAACATATTGCAACAGATTGAGTGTGGCAACCAATATTAGAATCCAGTCCATTTGAATTAAGTCAGACACGAGGAAAGCTGGAAAAAATAAAAGTGATGACCCTCTTCTTGTCATTCTTTTGGAAATTTCTCTCTCAACCAACATTCAAAAATTGTAGGATAGAAAAGGCATTTCTGGCATGGTTAACACCTGTACGCATCTTACATCTCCAGGTCCAATGGTGCTAGTGGCTCCAGATCTCATAATCTCCCAGCTTGTAGAAAAGGACAAAGAGACTGAGGGATCACACTCTTTTCTGTGTACTTGTGATGACATATATCATACCTGCTCACTTACATCAGCTAGTTCTTCATCACTGGCTATATAAAATATCAAGGGAGGATAGGAAATCCAGCTGGTTATCCATGTATCCAGCTAATACTCAGGAGTTCTCTAGTTAAAGAAGGAAAAAATAGATTTTGTTGGTCAACTAGAAGTCTTTATGCTATTATGTTAAAAAAGCATGAAGATTCAATGTTGAGGAGAGAAAAACCCTTTGAGAAATGTTTTGTGTGTCATAAAATGCAGAATTTTTTTTTCAGAGTCATAGTAGTTTGATATTCTATTCATTCCCACATTTTTAGGATACCATAAAAATCCTCTACTGTCTCTTTTAGGACCTAGTTTATGATCTAGCAGAGTGGCAGAATACAACATATTAAAATCATAGAAATAACACCCTCACAGAAAATATATAGACCTAGCTTAAAAGAAAAAGAAAACTCCAGTTGCCAGAAATAAAAGAAAACTTAAAATGAGAAAAACAAGTTGATATTGCAGTGGCTTGAGAAATTATTAAAACTGGATAAAGGTCCTTGGCTTATGGCTTGAATTTTTTAAAGAAAATAGATTTAGGATGTAGGTTTTTAAATTCATTCTACCAATCTCTGTCTGTGATTGGTACATTTATAACATTAAACTTTAAGGTAATTTTTGATAGAGTTTAACATTACCATTGTATTATTTGTTATCTGTTTGTTTCCCCTGGCATTCAATTTTTTATTTATTTTTTTCTAGCATCCTGTGGGTTACTTGAATACAGTTTAAGATTTAATCTTGCTTTA
Source organism: Murina feae (assembly GCA_004026665.1). Classification (NCBI taxonomy): domain Eukaryota; kingdom Metazoa; phylum Chordata; class Mammalia; order Chiroptera; family Vespertilionidae; genus Murina; species Murina feae. The sequence continues at coordinate 12,643 of PVJC01031066.1, read as the reverse complement.
CTCATAATGTTTTTTGAGTTTGTCTCTGTATAATATTCTCCATTATATAGTTACTACAGACTTAAAACAGTCTACTGGAATCACAGTTTACCATTTTTAGTAAAGTTTGGAAACTTCAGTTCCATTTAGGTTCCTTTACATTCCCTCCTTTGAAATAAAATAAAAATATTTTTTAAAGAGATTAAGAGAGAGGAAGAGAAAGATAGAAACATCAATGATGAGACAGAGTCATTGATCAGCTACCTCCTGCACACCCCACACTGGGAACTGAGCCTGCAACCTGGGCATGTGCCCTCACCAGAATCAACCACTTAGCCACACAGGCTGAGCTATCTTCCCTACTTTTAAATATCATTGCCCTGAGTCAGAGGGTGAACTTTTTCTTTCAATTATCAAATATAAAAATAACAAGAACAATATTATATACACACATACTTCTTTTTACATCAATCTTCCTTTGTGATATTTCCAGATTTCATTTAAAAATATACAGAGCCCATCTGGCATGGCTCAGTCATTGAATGTTCACCTATGAAGCAGGAGGTCCCTGTTCAATATCCAGTCAGGGCATATGCCCAGGTTGTACAGGAGGCAGTGGATCAATGATTTTCTCTCATATTGACGTTTCTGTCTCTCTCTTTCCCTTCCTATCAGAAATCAATAAAAAATTATAAATACACACTAGGGGCCCAGTGCACAAAATTCATGCACTGGAGGTGGGAGGTTCCTCAGCCCAGCCTGCCCCCTCTCACATATTAAAAACTCTCAGGGGGTGTCCTACTGATGGCTTAGGCCCGCTCCCTGATTACTTGGGGAACAGGCCTAAGCTGCAGTCTGGCCTCTCTTTATGGGAGGTGACCAGGCTAATCAGGAGAAGCCACCAGCCCCATCACACTGCTGCTGCAGCCACTGCCAGTCACCACAGCCACCAAGGTGTTTTCATCAACACAGGCTCTAGTCCCTTCACCATGAAGAAATGACAACTTTCTTTAGGCATTTTCAAGATGTGTCTTTCATAGGATGTGACATTTCTTTCTTTCTTTTCATTTTATCCTCACCTAAGGATATGTTTCCATAGATTTTTAGAGAATGTGGAAGAGAAGGGAAAGACAGAGAGAAACATCAAAGTGAGAGGAACACTTTGATTGGTTGCCACCTCCATATGCCCTGACCTGGGCCCTGGCCAGGGAGGATCCTGAAACCTAGGTACATGCCCTTGGTCAGAATTGAACCCAGACCCTGCAGTCAGCAGGTTGAGGCAATATGCACTGAGACAAACCAACTAGGGCAGGATATGACATTTCTTAGCCCTCCAGCAGTGGGCCTTCATTTTTTTTTTCTCCAGGAGTGTGGTGGAAAAACTCTAGGTCACCTTTTTGGATTCTTATTACCCAAGTTACTAAGAATATTACCAGTGGCATGTAGGGAGCTTAGCCAATGAGCGGTAAGAAAAGGTGTTTCCTCTGTAGTTCACTCTGATCACTGGCTCTACCCCTGCCCCTCTAATCTCAGCTCCACCCCTGCCTATGCCTGTAACCTCTGGCTGAGGATGCAGGCCCGGGCAGGGGATCCCGAAGCCCCTCCAATCGCTGGCTTCACAGAGCCCAGGCCTCTGTGATCACCAGCTCTGATTCTGCCTCTTGCCATCACTAGCTCTGCCCTTGCACAACTGGCAGCCTCTGGCCAAGGCTACAGGCCTGGTCAGGGGACCCCCCAGACCTCTGCTTTCCTGGCTCTGCCTGTGCCCAGATCCCTGCGATCACAAGCTCCATCCCTGCCCCTCTGATCACTGGCTCTGCAGAGCCCAGGCCCCTGCGATCTTTGGTCTTGCCCCTGCTCAGACCTGAGCCTCTGGCCCAGGCCTTATGCCTGGGTAGGGTACCCTCATAGCCTCTGATCACCGGCTATGCCCTAGCCCAGGCCTGAGGCCTCTGGTGAAGGCCTCTGGCCTGGGCAGAGTACCCCTAGCCCTCTCTGATTGCCTGTTCCACCCCTCGGACACCCTCCCCCCCCCCACCTCCCCTGCCACCTGCCTGGCTAACAGTCCTGACCACTTCAGTATCAGGGTGGAGCTGGACTGAGCACCGCCATTTTGTGGCTATGGAGGTGGTCATCTTTGTGACAGAGTGATGCCTAATTTGCATATTGCTCTTTTATTAGATAAGATATATGTGTGTGTGTGTGTCTGTGTGTATACACACAACATATATACACACACGTATGATTTAATTTATGTTAGAAGAACTTCCTTCACTTAATCTTTACAGGTCTGTCTGCTAACAAATTCTTCTCAGATGAAATACCTTCATCTGAGTATGCTTTTACTTCTCTTCATTCATGAAGTATAGTTTCACTAAATATAGAATGCATGGTTGACAGTTCTTTTCTTTCTGCACTTGAAAAATATGCTACTTTGCTTTGGCTCCATGACTTCAGATGAGAAACCCTCTGTAATTCAAATTTGTGTTTCCCTATAGCAATCCATCATTTCTCTTTGGCTGCTTGCAAAATTTTTCTACCTTTAGTTTTCAGAAATTTAATTATGATGGATTAAATAGCATGGACTTCTAAGGACAAAGTTTTCTTGTACTATTGTCTATTCTTGGTAAGATTATGGAACACTTTTCTTTACCTTTAAAGTAATCTGTCTAGAAAACAAAGATTTTGTGATTTAGCAAAATGATTTCCTGTGCATTATGTTTCCTTTATCAACTCTTTAATTAATAAAAAAAAAAAAACCCACAATATCTTCTCTTTTAAAAGAGCTAAGTTTTTTTTTTACAACTTTGTAATTTTCTCTACTTGCCTTCAAAATCTTTGTAGTTTCCTTAGATGGATAACTAAGTGTTGTTTCACAGTGACCTGTGATTCTATTTAATTAAGTGTTTTAAAACCTTTTGATAATTTTGGCCAGCTTCCCCCAAATCAAATTCTAAATGAGGTATTTTCTACCTCAAACTAGCTTTGGGATTTTAAATAGATCCCTGGAAACATCTCAAAAGATTTATTTTCTCTCTTTATAAGAGATATTAAACTAATTAGACTTATTTGATATGTTAAATTACATGAGAAACATTGTCAAATAAGAAGTGCTGCAAAACTCTCCTTAGCATCTATTATATAAATATATGTTATTAATATAAGTGTTCTGGCAAAGGTGCTTCTTCAAAGCTACCTGCTCAGTCCCACAAGATGTCATGGGATAGTAACCTGACATCTGTCCTGTTCTCTGTCCCACATCAGTGAAATGGGCCCATTACATAGATGATATATTAACATGGGAAAACTAGCCTCTACTGCAGGAAATTGCAGAATTCTCAGGAACATCTGCAAGGGAGAGGATGGCAGTGAAGCCACAGAAAAGCCAAGGCTCAGGCACTGCTGTAAAGGTTTGGGGAGTCAAATGTTTAGGTAAAGCCCGTGTTGTCCCAGAAGGTGTGATTGACAAGATGCAAGCCTATCCAATCCCTAAGAACATGAAAGAGGGGCAAGCCTTTGGAGGGATTTGAGGGCTTTGGAAGACTTTTATTCCCCACCTGGCACATTACCACCTAGTGAAGACAGGGCACAAGTGGAACTGGGGATCAGAGTAGCAAGCACCTTTGAGAAGGTAAAAGTACCAGTGAAGCAAATTAAAATCCAGGCATCTTCCAAGTGGGACTACCATTTAAGTTGGATGTATCTGTGACTCCAGAAGATATGGTTGGGCACTGTGGCAGAGACACCAGAAGGAGAGAATACCCTGAGAATTTTAGTTCCAGAAACATAATTTACCTCCACAGAGCAACAGCTCCCAGCTGTGCACACTGCACTCCTCCTCATAGAGCCTCTCATGAAGAGACAGCAGATCACAGTAAGAACCTTCCTTCCCACCAAGGGTTGGGTTGAGAGATATCCCGTCAACCCACTTCTGCTTGGCTCAAAGCCCCACTGTGACTAAGTGACATGCCTATTTGCAGCAGAGGAACACTGTGTCTACCAGCCCACTGTCTCGAGAAATTCCTGTGATACTTGGCCCAGTAGAGAGTGGAGATTCTCCAAATACCCCCACTTCCATTCCTTTGGCTGCCCCTGTGGTCTGTAGAGTGTGAGTGGGAGGAATTACTGCTGATGCCTGGAAACAGGAGGGAACTGCAGCAGCCAGTGGGCTGAAGTCACAGTTGTTTGGTTGATGATCACTCATGAGTCCTGGCTTTAACCCTTTAGAGTGACACTTGGGCTGTTCTAAAGAGATTAACACTATGGTTTGGGCAATGGGAAGCAGAAAGGTGGTTGATCATGCGTAAGCCATGGTGGGGTCAGGATTTATCAAGAGACATTTGGGTTTATCTACAAGAACCTGAGGCAGTTCTCACTGTCTTCCATGTCCTGGCTCATAAGGCACTGATGATTAACCCTGGGAGGAGCCTGAGCATCTGACACTTTAATAGATATATCAGATAGAGTGTAGGGAGCGGCTTTAGGGTCAAGCCTTGGATTGACCTATGGCAGGGCCACAAACAAGTCCCAGCCTGGACAGCAGAGCTCTCCTAGCATAATTAAGCCTGACCTTGTGGCCCTTCCTAATTCCTTCCTAAGTAACTGATAGGCTGTGGGAGGTACAGCAAGTGTTTCCAAAACAATAACATTTGTATACATGTTAATCTACCCTTGTTTTAATCAGACTATAAAATAAAGCATCAGCTTGAAGGCTGGGTCTTTTGTGTCCTCCTCCAGGCATGGGAGATCCACCGACCCCCAGCTGTATTTCTTATCTGTCTTTTCTTCAATACTTCACTGCCCCTCCTCAAGTTCACCCTTGGCCGTGCTGGCATGGCACAATAGGGTGCATAGGAAGAGTGGCCACCATGGAACCCAGGTGGAATGGCATATCGCCAAGGATGCTGGATTGCCCTTGAATAAAGCACAGTGACTTTATTAATGCACTAACAGTATGTCCTATTGTTCTAAACAACTCCCAAGGACACTACCAAAATGAAGAATGGCAAATTGATTATATTGGCCCCTCCCCCTGAGTGAGGGTTCTAAAGATGGCTTGGCTTATATAGAAACTGTTCAGTGGTCTGGCCTAACCCAAGATCTCCCCTGTCACCATACAAACCACACTGTCACCATTAGGGGTTTAAAAAAGCTGAGTACCATGTGTGCTTACTCCTATTAAATAGACTATACTTGGAGGTCACATTTTTAAGAGTCATGATTAGCAAGACTTGGCAAAAGAAGTGACATTGAATGCAGAGTCTATCTCCTGTATAACCTACAGGCAGGTTAGTAGAAAGAAATAATAAACTATTAAAGTAGTAGATTAAATTTCTAATAGGTAAAACCACCTTGGCTGAATGGACTAAAGTATCCTCCCAAGCTTTCACATATTAAGTAGAGCTTGTTGCCTCATATTCCAGACTTGGTATACCTGCCAAGACCCCAAGTACATGGTAAGAACTTCCTATCAGAGGTTGCGTATGGAGGTGATGAGAAACAACCATTGCCCTGTTTTCACTGTGGATCAACTGCTCTGTTGCTGAGAGTTCCATCATACTTGGCAAAGACAGTATCTACTGGAATTTGAAATAGGACATGACCCTGGGATTGGTGAGTTATCTGACACCCCTGAATGGGGCTGAACTACTCTGTCTCCATTAGGATCCTGTTTTCCTGCTGCAAGCTGGACTTGTTAAACTCACTATATTTAGAATGGAGCATGCACCATTGAGAGAAGAGAGGGGGGTCCTGGCCTGGCATATTCCACCCCCAGTCCATTTCCTTATGCCTGACAGTGCTGCCTCTACCTGACAACTAGTAGAGTATGCACAACTTGGTCAAGTTCCTAAAGCTCCCACCCTCCCTATCATAAATGTGAGTTTGGCAGGTTCTGTTTTCTACTAGTGCAATCATTTGGCCACCATCTTTGTTCCTTCCATTGGCCTGGAGGACATTATAGCACACACTAGAGGCCTGATGCCTGAAATTTGCGCAAGAGTAGACTTTCCTTTCCCCAGATGCTGGCACTGGCTTCCCTCTGGCACCTGGAACCTGGGCTTCCCTCTGGCCACCAGCAGGCACTTGGCACCCGGGCTTCCTTTGTAGCCCCGGCCTCATCCAGAAGGTTGACTGGAAGGATGCCCAGTCTAATTAGCATATTATGCTTTTATTATTATAGATAAGTTCTTACTCAATTCACTCACCAACCATTGAATGATGGCTGATAAAACCTGCCTTTACTGAACACTGGAATGTCTCTAATGAGAAAGGCTGTCCTCCAGAATAGGATGGACATTATTACTGCCTTGCAGGAAGGCACCTGTGCTATAAACCCAGCAGAATGTTATGGGTTTATAGCTGATAAGTCTTCTAATATATCATCTTTATTAAATTGTTTGAGAGCACAAGTGAATATCCTTAGTGATTCAATGTTCAGGCTAGAGGACTTAATAAACCAGTGGTTCAGATCATGGGGATCTTGTGGGCGGGGGAGGGGGGGAATACTATTTTGGGAATCATTATTTAAGCTATGTTTTCAAAAGAACATGAATCTATATTGTTGCTGTGACACCAGCCTCCAAAGAAGCCAGACAGCCACAGAATGAACCACCTCCATGCTCATGCAACCTCTTGCTGACTGTTCAGGGCACATGATGAAAGAAGGGAGCATATAAAATATAAGAGACAGTTAGTTACAAGGGTGGAGGACTAGGGTGGTCATCAAAAGGATGTGACCATCAGTTGACCCTCTAACTTGACCCTGGCAATCTGAGGCTCCTTACTCTCTCCCCTGTCCTTAGAATATACTTCTTGCCCAACATTCCCATGGTGGTAACCATTTTCAACAAAGCAGCCTTGAAGGAGCAATATATTGTTAAGATCATCTGAATGGTATTCATGACTAAACCTAGTTAAGGCCTCTATATAAACTTTTAACATTCTGGTGGGTGGGTGCAGAGATCTGCTTGTCTTATGACTGCCCAAGACAAGACTCCTAAATAAGTTCCCTTGCTTATTAAATGGACCACATATCAGTCTAGAGTGGTCTGCTCCTTCTGTCTTTCCTTGCCTTCTGTGTAGGTGGGTGTGGGAGGCAGCTTTTGAACCAACACCCTCTTTCTTCTCTCCTTCTGGGGCTTTGAATATATGAATATGGAATATTTTCTGAATGTCCCACAGGAAACTGAGGTAAACTTTTTCAGTCTGTGTTCTTTGTTTTTTTAAATTAGATACATCCTATTAATCTGTTCTCAGTTCCACTGATGATATCCTTGGCATCTGCACTGCATGATTTCACCTATCCAGCAAGATTTATTTCTCATTATTCTATATTTAATCTTATAATTTCCATTTGGTTCTCTTTGATAACTTCTATTTATTTGTTGAGAATTTCTGCTTTTATTTTTTATTAGTTTCAAGAGGACTAGTAATTGCTTTGCTGAAACATTTTTATAATGGCTACTTGAAAATTCTTGTCAAATATTTTTCAACATTTGATTCATCTCAATGTTGGCTTCTGTTGATTGTCTTTTGACATTCATGGTGTGATTTTCTGGTTTCCTGATATAATGGGTGAGTTATTTTTTTTAATTTATTGTATCCTGGACAGTTTTACTTTTTTGTTTAGTAAAGTCTGAGTCCTATTTGAAGGCTTTATTTTAGCAGGCAATCACCTGTTTGGATTTATCATGAAGTGACTGGCCTGATTTTGTGGGCTGTGGCTCCAATTACAGATAAATTTTTAGAGCCTTTGAGTTATTATTTTGGTCCACTTGGTTTATCAGGTGCTGCTAGCTCTCCTACTGTTTCCTGCTGGTGCTCCCCTAAGCAAGAAGAGAGAGATTTTGGCAGACCAGGAAGCCTGCTGTCTCTTAGTGAGGTGTGGATGAAAATGTTTCCCTGACCAGGTTCTTGTTCTTGTGAGGACTACTCAGTCTATAAAAACATGGTCAGAGAAACTCTGCTCATGGTCTCAGAGAATTTTACCCAGTATTAAAAACAGCCCAGTCTCCTCCAGTTATTGGGTGGAAAAATATTTTTGGAAAAAGAATTGATACTCACAAGCCAGTACCTTCCAAGTATATCAGATCTACATTTATATTACTTAAAGTGTGTTGTTAATTTCTAGCTTGGAATAAGTTATAGAAAGAGATCTAGCTCTTATAAAATTTGTGAAGCCCTAATAAAATAATTCAAAATGCTTCTTCAAGATGATAGTCACAAACCAGGCCTCACTTATCTTTTACAGAAGAAAAAAGTGAAATCTAGAGTTATAAATCAAAACACAAATTACATTAGAAAATAAATTACCATAAAGAGGTGCCAGCAGTGGCAAAAAAAATAAATTGACATCCTGAAATGAAATAAAATGGAACAGTCTAAAAGAGATTATAAAATTGCTATATTTATAGTGATTAAAGAGGTCAGAAAGGAAGAGAAACTATGACAAATGAAGATGATGTTGTGAAAGAAAAGATATCATTGAGGACTTAGAATATCATTCATATTACTTGTCAAAAAATTATTTCATCCAGGTGGCACATGCCTTAAGTTATACTTTTCCCAAAAGTAAGTAATGTCACAAAAAGAAATGCTGTGAGATAATAAAGGTAATTATAGGTTTGGCTCTAAAACTGGGTGTTCAGTCATTAGTTATAATAGTTCTACTAGTATATTAAAAGTAACAAAAATTATTTTTAACACTTAAAAGTTAGAATCACAACTGGAAAAGAGAAAATACTTGTTTTGCCTTCTACTTGAAGTTTTCATTCCAAATGAACCCTGAAGGGACTGTGGGCAGCCTGAAAATGGCCCTCAGCCCCTCACTCAGGCTGGCCACATCCCCATGGGGTGAGGGTGCCCACTGGGGGGCTTGGCCAGCCTGCAAACAGCTATCAGCCCCTCACCCAGGCTGACCAGGCACGCTAGTAGGTGGACATCCCCTGAGGGGTCCCAGACTGTGAGAGGGCACAGGCCGGGCTGAGGGACACCCCTTCCCCTGAGTGCACAAATTTTTGTGCACCGGGCCCCTAGTCTATATATATTAAAGGCTAAGTGACCAACTGTCCTACCAATCAACCGACTGGTACACCATGATGACCAAGGAGCAGGCCCTGCCTGGAGGCTGTGCATGCCTGCTCGCAATCCAATCACGGTGGTAACCAGGAGCAAGGCCCTGCTACTTGGCCCTGCTGCCTGTCCCTGACTGTGCAAGCCTGCTGGCAACACGGATCATGGTGGCAGGAGCAAGGCCCTACTATCTGGCCTGTTCGAGACATGGATCACGGTGGCAGCCTGGAGCTAGGCCCCGCTGCCTGTCCCTGCCCGCATCCCTGCTCAAACCCGATTGCCCCACAGGGGCTTGAGCAAGGCCCTGCTGCCTGACCCTGCCCGCATGTGCCTGCTTGTGACATGGATTGTGGTGACGGCTAGGAGCAAGGCCCTGCTGCCTGGCCCTGCTGGGGCCTGCCTGCTAGCAGTACTTACCTGCTGGAGGGCAGCTGCTCATAGTTTTCCAGGGTGATGCCGCCAGCGTCCTGCCCCACTGCTGTGGACACCGCCATCTTTGTCCCGGAGTGACGGTTAATATGCATATTACTCTTTTATTAGATAGAATGAACAACATAAACTCCTCACTTAATAGAAATTATAATCTTGATGTCCAATGAATCAGAAATCATGTGGTGATGACCTAATGAATATTCACCATGTAATATTTTAAAGGAGTTACTCTCAATGAGAACTGCATACGTGATAAATGTTAGTGCTTTTGAATGGAACACATTTATTCAGTCTGTGAACAATGCTTGCTCTGTACTTTCATTTGCAGGACCTTTGTGAAAATTGACCCAACTATTGATCAAAATGATTAATAATAAAAGTCTGCAACTTTCTTTTCAGGGGTAATAACTTCAGTTTTCCATTTTCATTTCCTGCTCTAATATTATCCTCTCGGGGATTCACACAATAGGCCTTTAAAAGATTTGTTGAATGAATTAATGACCTCATACCTCTCTTCACAATGGGTGGCAAAGCCTTTGTTATATAAGATGTTTTCTGCTAATGTGCAAACTGGCTAATGTGTTATTCTTTCCAGCTAACAAAATCCCCAACCCTAGTTAAAGGTTTAATTTTAGAAGACCATTTAAGGATGGATCTTATTTTGTGACTATAAGATACTAATAAGCACATCTTGTGTCACCTTTTACACATTTGGGATTTATAAGCACAGTAGCTTTTTCAGTGGTTTCTTAGGAAGATAGATTACTGGTGCCATGTGGGTGGTTTCCATAAAACTGATGAGATTTTTTCCCAAAGACATTCTGTCCCTGTGAATGAGGATGAATAGTTTGCCTATCATGGGAACTGTGGATAGTTCCCCTGTGTGTGTGTGGGGGGGGGGGGGCGGTGCTACAACAGATTTGACTTTAAAAGGGCAAAAATATAATACTTAATTTTAAAAAAATCTAAGATCCAAAGAAAACATAAAATTGAAATTCTGACATAATATTGCAGCCCTTCTTCAGAGTATATAGAGATTGATACATTTGTTCTTAAACATAATTAACAAGTAATTGGTGATGTAAGACACTGGGATTGCCAAAAAACTGTGAAAAGCTGACTTTGATCCTAAGGAAAGTAATTCAAGCTAAGCATTTGGTCTTTATGAAGTAATTTTTTAAATTGTTATCTACAGTGATTATTCTTAACCTAAACAGCTCAAAAACCAAATCTAAACTAAAAGCCACTTTGCAAGGTGCTTGTTTCTTAAAGCAAAACACCTAAAAAGCAAGGTAATGAATTAGCTTGCCCATATGCTCTGGTTTTAACAACATCTGGTAATGAATCTTTAGGAAATCCCTAGTCTATTGATTCTATCCCTTTTTTTTTTATTATATTTGAAAAAATATTTGCATATGTAGAGAACTCAATCAGTTTTATTTGAAAACTAGGGGCCTGGTGCACAAAAATTTGTGCACTAGGGGAGGTCCCTCAGCCCAGCCTGTGCCCTCTCACAGTCTGGGACCCCTCGGGGGGGGGGATGTCCACCCGCTGGCATGCCTGGCCAGTCTGGGTGAGGGGCTGATGGCTGTTTGCAGGCTGGCCAAGCCCCCCAGTGGGAATCCTCACCCCATTGGGATGTGGACAGCATGAGTGAGGGGCTGAGGGCCGTTTTCAGGCTGCCTACAGTCCCTTCAGGGTTCGGGTTCCTACTGGGGTACCTGGCCAGCCTGGGTGAGGGGCTGAGAGCCATTTTCAGGCTGCCCACAGCTCCCATTGACCCAAGGTCCCAGTGAGGCTGGCTGGAGTCAGGTTTCTGGGGATTATTTATCTTCTATACTTGAAATTTTGTTACCTTGAGCAGAGGCCTAGGCAGGTAACAAAGCCTCCTGTTTGCTTCAGCTCCATGGCCTCTATAATTGAAACATTGTTGCCATGAGCAGAGGCTCAGCCAGCCTAGGCAGGCAGTTGCAATGGAAGCCTCCTGTTTGCTCTAGCTCCGTGGCCGCCGGCCTCCATCTTGGCTGGATTAATTTGCATACAGCCACTCTGATTCACTTGAGGTGTGGCTTGGCTGGTGGGCGTGGCTTGGGTGTCTTTGAGTGATAGTCAATTTGCATATTACTCTTTTATTAAATTAGACAACATTATTTTGTGAAGGGTAAAATAGTGTTTCCTCTTTTGGGTGTGGCGGGGGAAGGATGCAGCTATTTCTGTCTTGAAAAATAATGAAAAAACTGCAGAAGTCCTCTTAGTGGAAATAATTATAATGAGTGGTTGGTTATTAAATCAGAAAAAGCAGATAACACATGGAATTAGATAGATGATAGATAGATTGATACATAGATGATGATAGCTGGATTGATTGATTTTACTTTGTACAGTTCTGATGTGATCACATTTCAGTTACTATAATTTAAAGAATAGCAACCCCTCAAACATGTTACAGGGAAGTACTATCTTATCTACAGTCCATATTCTAATTTTGTCAATTGACCAAATAATGTCCTTTTTAATGATTTTGATAATCTTGGTCCAGGTTCTAATTCAGAATCATGCATTGCATTTAATTGCTGTGTGTGTCTCTTTAACTGTTTTTTGTTAGTTTGTTTTTTATTTTTTTGTGTGTTTTTTTTCTTTATTGATTAAAGTATTACATATGTGTCCTTTTCCCCTCATTGATTTAATCAGGATTAGTTCCCCTGCTTTCCTTTGATAAGCACAGGTCCTTTATTTTGTAGAATACTGTCCAGTTTGGACTTGCCTGAAATTTTCTCAGGATTATATTAAGGTTATGGACTTTTGAGAGGACTATTACATAAATTACCTTGAGCTCTTCTCAGTACATGGCATCTGGTTGCTTATGATGTGTTTTATCCATTTAGTCCTTATGTTCTCCTCTATAAACTTACTATTCTTCCTTCGTCATTAGTAAGCACTTTGGAGGAGATTCTTTGAGACTACGTAGGTCTATCCTCTTCATAAGCTTTTCCCTACAGTTTTAGCATTCTCTTATAGCTATCTTGCCCACACCAAGAAAGAGCATATTTTAAAAAAATAACCTGTCTGTATTATGATTTTGCAAAGAATTCAACTGAGTTTCAAGAGAAACAGCTATTTTTGTTTTTTTTTACATATTACATATTAAAATCAGGATCAC
>PVJC01031065.1:0-20810 GCA_004026665.1 Murina feae | reverse complement strand
TTAATCATGTGAGTGCTGAATACCTGGTGTGTGGGTGCTGTGCAAATGCTAGCCCTTTCTTACGGAGCTTGCTAATATAGGTAAGCTCTAGATACATTAATGATGCTTTTGAATTGTTGGGGATGAATACATATAATAGCTTCCAAATAATTTATTTCATAGAAACTCAGAGCAAGTGCACAAAAATAACTGCTTTAGCTAGAAGAATGACATGATCTAACATGCAGAAAACTTTTCTTACATGATGTAAAACCATAGTATTTGGCTCACTAGTGTTCAAAAGACTTTACAAGCATAATTAAATTGGACCAGCTTCAACAGTATTATGAAGTAGTTAGAACTGAGTTAGAAAAAGCCACGAAATTGGGCCTTACTTTATGCTCGTTATTCCTAAATCCTTAATGTTGTGATTCACTCTGAACACCCAAAACCACATTTACTCTGACTAAACAAACCTCTTGACTTTTCAGTTAGCACTCAGCTGAGGTGGAATGGCCTCTTTTTTTGTTTTAAATTAAGAATTAGTTATAAAGCCTACCATCTAGATATTCTGATTAACTCATAGGCTCTGGTCAGTAAAACTAGCAGTTTAGGTTCCAGACTCTATGATATGTGTAACTAGTGACCTTTTCCAGTTTTGATGGCATAGTAGAAAGATGAACCAATATTACATTTTCCTACATTGACGTTTTCCTACACTTAGCCTTCTGAATCTACATAAACTTTTCTGCGTTTAATTCTAACACAACTTTCTGATTGAGGTGCCCTTTGCCTTGCACTAGGAAATAAGAGTGAGCCCATCACACCTTGTTCTCTGTCGATCTGGGCATCCAGGTGCTGATGGGGAAGAAAGAACAGAAAGGGTTAGAAAAGACTCAAAGAGTCATTAATGTGAGATGTTTGGGGTGTGCTTTCACCTATAAGACTTGGAAGCAGATCAGATGTGAACCTCAAAGTCTGGAGACTTTTAGAGGAGTATACAAAAGGGCCAGGGAGACACCTGGAAAGCTGGGGAGAGCCGATCCCCAGGGGTGCAGGAGCACTATGGTGTCTAAGACTGGGCTCTGGCAGCTGTGTGCTATGGTGTAGGGTGAGGCTCAGGTGCTGATGAAAATGACCTATGGCAAGACAGGGTTCTGCTTCTGGAATAAATGGGGTGGAGTGTCCACAATGAGTGAAAAAGCTAAGGACACACTTTTAGAAGAAGTCAAAGTATGAGGTAAGGTCATAATAAAAAGACAGGTCGAGAGAGAGAGAGAAAGAGAGAGAGAGAGAGAGAGAGAGAGAGAGAGAGAGAATGGTACTTGTGTGAGGTAATAAATAACTTATTTAGCTGGACTGTGGTGATTATTTCACAATGCCCACACATATCAAATCATCAAGTTGTACAACTTAAATATATATACTAGAGGCCTGGTGCACAAAAATTTGTGCATTTGGTGGGGTCCCTCAGCCTGGCCTATGCCCTCTCACAGTTTGGGACCCCTTGAGGGATGTCCACCTGCTGGCTTAGGCCCATTCCCTGGGCAATCGGGCCTAAGCTGGCAGTCAGACATCCCAGGAGCCCTTAGGGGATGTCCACTTGCCAGCAGGGAGCAGGCATAAGCTGCAGTCGGACATCCTTAGCACTGCTGAGGAGGTGGGAGAGGCTCCCGCCACCACCGCTTTACTGATAGCCATTAGCCTGGCTTGTGGCTGAGTAGAGCTCCCCCTGTGAGAGTGCACTGAACACCAAGGGCAGCTCCTGTATTGAGCATCTACCCCCTGTTGGTCAATATGTGTCATAGTGACCAGTGATTCCCAGTCGTTCTGCTGTTAGGGTCAATTTGCATTACCCTTTTATTATATAGGATAGAGGACTGGTGCATGGGTGGGGGCCAACTGGTTTACCCTGAAGGGTGTCCCAGATCAGGGTGGGGGTCCTGCTGGGATGCCTGGCCAGCCTGGGTGAGTGGCTGAGGGCCGTTTTTAGACTGGCCAAGCCCCCCAGCAGGGATCCTCACCCCATGAGGGTGGGGCCATCCTAGGTGAGGGACTGATGGCTGTTTGAAGGCTGGTCATAGCCCCCAGCCACCCAAGCTCCCAAAGAGGCTGGATGGAAGCAGGTATCTGGGGGTTATTTATCTTCTATAGTTGAAAGTTTGTTGCCTTGAGCGGAAGCCACAGCCAGCCTAGGCAGGCAGCTTCCTCCACTAGCAGGGCAATGAAGCCTCCTGATTGCTCTAGCTCTGTGGCTGCTAGCTGCCATCTTGATTGGGTTAATTTGCATATAGTAGCTCTGATGGGCTGGTGGGCGTGGCTTGGGATGTAGCAAAGTGACACAATTAGCATATCACTCTTTTATTAGATTAGATATATATATAATTCTTGTCAATTCTACCTCAATAAAACTGCAAACACCTCTATAAATATATAAATAAAATTAAAAAGTGAATATGGAAATGTTAACAGTGATTATTTCTAGGTGATAAAACTACCATTTAGTGTTTTTCTGGCTTATCTCTATTTTCTAATTTTTTAAAAAATTTAGCATCACTAATAAAATAAAAAGGCAGGAAGCCAGCTGGGATCTTTCCCTTTTGACTCAGCCCTGGACTGATCCCAGAAGCTGACATGTCATGGACCTTGATGAGACTGAGCTGCAGGACTGGAAGCGGGGGTGACAGACATTTGCTAACACCCTCTGTGGTCTATTTTGAGGCTGGTGCTCATAGACCTACAAGCAAGAATATTCTCCTAAAGTAAACTTAGCTTCCCACACGGCTGCTCTGTGAAGGATAGTGAGAGTGAAGTGTGAAGTGTTCAGCTGTCCCATCAGTCATGCCCTAGGAAACCAGTGAAGCCACAAGGACTTGGCTTGCCCTTTTAGCAACTGCCTTTCCACTCTGCAGAACTTGCCATATAGGAAACATCTTTACAGAAACACCATGCTAACCTTAGAAGCTACTGACACTTTCACCTCCCTGGATAGGAGAGCTGCTCTACCTTCAGTCTCCTTCCAGCTGCCTTTTATGCTCACTGTCTGAAAGCAGGCCTGGTATGATGCTCTTCTTATCCCTACTGCCTCCTTGGTCTCAGAAAAGAGAAAAAAGTGAGCAGAGTACAGTATTCCCCCCTCCTTCTCATTTCTCCAAATGCCACAGCTTTCGTTCCTAACAGCCTGTCCTGTATTTCACAGCCATAGTTAATCTGGTGCTCCATCCAGCTGGTGAGCATGCTGTCTTATCATAGCTGCAACCCTGGTGTGCTCATTTCTTCTCAGTTATTTTTTTCATCATTGGCTGCCTAGGGGCCACTCTTTCACTCTTGATAGCACTTAAAAAATACATTGGGGTGCCTGAAGTTGTCCCAACTCTGACCTTGTGTCTACAAATAATTGTCCATGAACACAACAGTTTTATTGTGAATGTGCTCAGAGTAGAAAAGTGAGATAAGCTAGCTAGAAAAACAAAGTTGACCTTCCTTCCTTCCACTATCTATCCATCCATCTATCCATCTATCCATCCTTCCATCCATCCATCCATCCATCCATCCATCCATCCATCCATCCATCCCCACATCCACCCATCTGCCCTTACAGTGTTTAAATAGCTACTAGTATATACTCATCATCACCTCAATATAATCAGATACTGTTAATTCAGTAATTATTTACTACATGTATACTACAGCACAAAACTATTCTAGGTGTTGAAGATATAGCAATAAAAAAGATCCCTCCAAAATGGCTCATCAATGGCTATCTCTAGTTAAGACTTCCTTCCCAGGGACTAGATGTGAATGTCTAACAGGTTTTGGATGACCCTGGAACAGATTATATCCTTTCAGTTCATAACTGTACTCATTGTGTTTGCCTTTCAGCAAAATCATGATGTTACTATCTGTCTTAAAAAAATCTCCACTGGCTTGATGTAACTGACTAAAGATAGCTGAGCTTCTTATGCCTAATATCTGTGGTCTTCTACAATGAATCTCCAGGCGTGCTCTCATAATGTTCCTATAGTTTACTAAAATTGGACATATTCTTTACTCCACGGCTGTCACATTATCTATGCTCACTTAAGTTTTGTTTCTGTTGTTCCTGGTGACTACAATGGTGTGTATCTGTGTGTGACTGTGTGTGTGTATGAGAGAGAGAGAGAGAGAGAGATAGATAGAGAGAGAGAGAGAGAGAGAGAGAGAGAGGATTATGTAAAGCAGGCAATTCTGCTCAGCATCCATTTAGCATGCATGTGCCCCAAGTATTAGTGAGTTTTGGATAAAAATCCAAAATCCGTGTTGCCTTATTTTTTCAGAGTTTCCTATGTCTCTCATAGTGTGAGCATAATGCTGTACCAAGACCGAGTCTAACAGTATGTGTTTTTCATGCAATGTGGCCCGTAATCCTAAGGCATCCACTTCACTGGGTGCTCGGTGTAAGAACTGCTATGGGTTCCGGTCCTGAAGGATAACCTGGGTGTGCTAGATTTGTTAGATTTTTAAAATCTGTCCTGCGAGTATGACCACATATTCTGTATTCTGTGGGTGAATTAAAAAATGTGTATTTGCCCTGGCTGGGTGGCTCAGTTTGTTGGAGCATTGTCCAACCAAAAGGTGGTAGGTTCGATTCCTGGTTGCAGGTTCCCAGTTGGGAGCACATAGGGGAGGCAACCAATCGATATTTCTCTCTTAGCATCGATGTCTTTCTCTCTCTGTATCTCTCTTTTTCTCTCTCTCATCACCTTCCTCTCTCTCTAAAAATCAACAAAGGATATCCTTGGGAGAGGATTTAAAAATGTGTAATTTTGAATATAATAATGTTTTCATTTTCTGATTTGAAAACTCACTGTTTGCTAAGATACAACTTTGTGGTGCTGGGGTTAGTTCTATCACCTCTACAAGGTTATAACCTACGTGTGTACAGTCACTGATAATTCCCTGATCACCTCGCCTGAGACTGGGGCTTGAAATCCAGTGGCTGGGTGAGGAATGCAAGTTCTTGAAAAGGTGACCAGCCAGAAAGAGGTAGTTTGGGGACTTAGAAGTCAAACATATGCTTTATCTCTTTTATGTTCTGAAGGAAACTTCTAAAGTCTCAATATATTCAAAACAGAATTTGAATGACATGTTTACAGATAACTCAGACTCCAAGGACAGGAAACTCCATGTGCCTGGAGTAAGGAAAAGGAGGGCAGGACAGAGAAAGGCAACAGGCTTAAGAACATAGCATAAGTTCCCTATGCCTTGAGTAGAAATCTTTAATTTGAACCTGCTGTCTAAAGATTAAATTATACAAAGGAAAACATTCACATCGGTTTCAGTATGAATTCAGAGTTTCTAGTATGTGTTTTAGGAGACATTTTCTATCATTCAGATAATTTTATATTCAAAGCAGTAACATTCTTGGGTTAGTCTTTTCAGAGCATCTTCAAGTTCATTGATTTCCTATGATACGGGATGATTCCATTCATTCTTGAGTCTAGCAAAGAGATAATCTAAGCAAAGAGATAATATAGCATAATGCCAGCAGTGAAATCCCTAATGCCAGCTTTTGTTTGTTTGTTAGTTATTTTTGCTGAATAACCTCATAAAAATATAAGTGCCATAAAAATCCCAATTCAAAGATCCTTTGGTTTATCACAGTTTGTAATTATTTGAGTTGAATTTGTTTCCTTGAATTCTTCCAGAGATCATTTTAAAGAGGTCAGAACCTTGATGAGAAGAACCTGACTGTCGCGTTCTCTATGGTATGCCCAGCATCTAGGATAATACTCCCCACAGAGCAGGGGTCCAACAGCAATGCGTTGAGTTAATGGGTAAATGGACCAGAACTGTCCAGGTCAGATGGCTTGATTTCAATTAGGAGGTTTGCCTGGTGATTCAGGATGAACGGATTTTATCATCCTCAGGACCAAAGGACTGGGAACATTACTAGATGGTTTGACAGGTAATAAGAAAAGCTGTTAAAATCACCCAAAAACAATTTGTTAATATGTTTAAAACAAGGTTCTGCAACTCTGGTACAAATATATAATTTCTCTAAATGTATGTAATCTGTTTCTAGTGACCTCCCATGCTTGGATTTTGTATCTTTTTGTACTAGAGATGGCTGAGGATGTGAGAATGTAAAAGGCTTACCAAAGAGAAGAGATGCTGGGATCTATAGAAGACCCAGCAATAATCCCAAGGTTAAACTCTAACTGGTTTGGCTCAGAGGAGAGAGCATGGGCCTGCTAATTGAAGGGTTCTGGGTTCTATTCTGGTCAAGGTCATGTAACTCTGTTGCAGGCTGGATCTCCAGCCCTGGTCAGGGCATGTGCAGAAACCAATGAATGTGTCTCTCTCACATCATTGTTTCTCTCTCCTCCTCCCTTCAACTCTTTCTAAAAATCAATGGAAAAATATCTTCAGGTGATGATTAACAAAAACAAAAATAAAAATAAAATAAAAAATAACCTTAAGGCCTAGGTTTAAAGAGAAAGGGCATCTTGAATTCCTTGGATGGTG
This sequence comes from Murina feae, assembly GCA_004026665.1. Taxonomy (NCBI): domain Eukaryota; kingdom Metazoa; phylum Chordata; class Mammalia; order Chiroptera; family Vespertilionidae; genus Murina; species Murina feae. The sequence continues at coordinate 14,324 of PVJC01031065.1, read as the reverse complement.
AGTGTGACTAGTCACAAAGATAGAGAAAACTCTTTGGAACTTCCTCTATGTTTATTTTTTCTCTTGTGAAACTCCAGTTTTCTCATTGCCAATAGTAACACAAAGTGGCAGACAGTGGTTCTGAAGGTTTCTGTGTATGCTGTGTGTGTTCCAAATGATACATCGTCATATGGAAAACAGCATATGACTGAAGCCTACAATTAGCATTTGTTATAGGGATGGGTCTTGGGAAGGAAAGGATTTGTAGCTTGTTTGTAACTCATCTTCTCTCCCCTGGGGATACCCAGAAAGAGGAAAGTGAGAGAGGAAAAAAAAATAAATGAGCTGGTAAAGACTCCTTGTAATCATGCTAATCGGGCCTCCTGATGGTATTTACCAGCAGAGAGCTAATGTGCTCCTGTGGAATCCTTCTAGCAGCTATATCCAGTCTGTCTAGGGTTTACAGGGGCTTGTGTTATATGGCCCATTGGAAAGTGTCAGGTCAGTTACATAATAATCCAAGTCTCATAACTGCGTGCATCACTTAGAGTTCTCAAGCACCACATCTGGACAAGGCTACATTCTATCTACTGTGTCATGGAAGGACCTTGAGAGTTGGCAGGAGGTCTCAGAAGCTTCCATGCATTGCCTTTGTGTTCACATGTATCCTGCGAATTATTAGCAAAGTTTGATACTTGGTAAGACCTCTGTGTCTTCGAGTCTGAGTTGATAATCTGGCTCTTTGTGTTATCTCAGGTCTGGAAATAAATGTAAATGAATATGGGGCATTTCTGCAGATGACAGAAATGGATTTGGTAAAAAGTAAATTTAACATTTCCTCCACAATGGCATACTGTAGGTGCTTATTTCAAAGTGCATTAGGCTGTCAGCAATTCCATTCTATTCATAATGTCTAAGTTCTCTCTCATATTAAAAAATGCTGAACTCAGAGGAGCTGTCACATGGGATTCAGAATACTTTGACTATTCCAGACAAACAGGCTGTAGGTACCAAGAGAGTTTTAAATGGTTCACTCTATTTACATTGAACATAATTATTTTCCAAAAATAATTTCCTATCTGTTCATAACAGCCAACAGCTAGTCAGGGAGCAAAGGCCCATCTGCTGACAGAGAGGTTTATGAGTGGGAGGAGAGGCTGGGCTTCCCTCAGGAAGAGAAGTGGATATACATATAAAAATACACTTAATTAATCTACTGCAAACTAAGTCCAGATACCCTTGCTATGTCTCCTGTCCCCACTCCAAGTGCTGAAGATGAATTGGCCTGAGACAGGATATTTGGCTCATCCTCGAGGTTCATATACCTGAACCTCAGCTGGGCTTAGGGAGAAGAATCAGTAGAAATGGCCTCTCATTGCCTGGCATGTGAACTCCCGTGGGCTTTTTGGAATTAAAGAAGAGAGAGACATTATTAATCATCTTCTAAGAGATAAATTTTCAGCAAGATAAGTAAAATAGTTATCAGATGCCCCAATTTTCTGAGAAACAGACTTTCAGCTGTCAGAAGAATTTGATATCCTAATGACAATTATATTTTGCTTTTATAACCAATTTTATAATCAAATTGGTGAACCTTAAAAACTGCATGTTCTTGAAATCTAAGAAGAATTTTATTCCTTGTCTATGTTTGACTCATTTTTCAGTTTTATTTTGTTGCATGCTGAGGCTAGGAGAGATATGGATATACAATTTCTGTTTTCTTTAATGATTCTTTTATTCTTTCCTAATTATTTTATGCTAATCTATCTTTCCAGAGGTATACTAAAAAAATAGAACTTTCTTATAAATTGTTAAAGATGCCCTCCAAGAAAAGGTAGCCACAAGACAATGACCTTATTGCATTTATGCAACTTGCTAGCTCTCTTATAAAAAACTCTTAATAGGTTGGCATTTGGTTATTTACAATATTTATGTGACTGAACTCAGCCCTTGGTTTGTTGGACATGATTATTAACACCCAGGCTCAGATATTTGTCTGAAGTTTTAAGACTATGACAAAGCATAAACACAAGAGCCATTTAAGAGAAAAATAGTAAGAATAGAAATTTAAATTTCCTAACATTGAAAGAAATAACCAGAGTGATAATGCATTAATACTTGTGCTAATTCATGCATTGGTCCTCTGTTCTGTGTCTACTGAGATAGGTCAAAATTAAGGTTCAAATGAAACCTGTATGACTTCAAATGGGTTTTCTTAGGATTAAAGTAAGTCATCAATGTCTGGAACTCTAAACAACAGGTTTCCACCCACCTGGAAATTGGTTTCCCTGAATAATTAGAGGAGATGACTTATTCAGAAATAAGTACTCTTATAAATGGGGGCAGAGAGGGGTGGAAGGGAAAGGAAAGATAAAAAAGCCACCTGTCAGGAAACATCAGGCAAACAATGAGTGAGAACTGGAAAGGACATATTTGGACAGAGGGTTAGCGATGGACTGCCCCAAAGCAGGTGCCACAATTACAAGTCACCTGGCAGTGTTACCTGCAGCTGCCTGACAAAGCTGTATAAATGGCATGCCTATATTATCTAGTCTTCCATTCACTCCTTTCCTGTTCAATAATAACTAGGTTATTACAATCGTATCAGAAGGAGACTTGCCTTGAACACACAATAAAAGCAGATGGTGTATTATAGAATTGTACACTTGACACCTATATAATTTTATTAAGCAATGCCATCCCCATAATTTCAATAAAAAATTTAAAAAATAGAACTATCATATAACCCAGCAATCTTTCTTTCGGGTATATATCCAAAGGAGACAAAATCATTATCTAGAAGAGTATCTGTATGCCCACGTTCACTGTAGTATCATGTACAAATATCAAGGCAAGGAGACAACCTAAATGCCCTTTGACAATGAATGGGTAAAGGAGATGTGATGTAGACACACACACACACACACACACACACACACACACACACACACTGAAACATTATTCAGCCTCAAAAAAGAAGAAAGTCCTGTTGTTCGTGACAACATGGATTGACCTTAGCTTGTGCTAAGTGAAAAGACAAATACCGCATGGTGTCATTTACCTGTGGCAATCTTTAAAGAAAGTTGAACTCATAGAAACAGAGAGCACAAAAGTGGTTGCCAGGGCCCAGGGGTGAGGGACTAGGGAGAGTTTGGCAAAAGGATACAAACTTCCATTTACAAGATGAGAAAGGTTTGAGGATCTAATGTATAACATGGTGACTCTCATGATAGCACTGTAGGGTATACCTTAAATTTGGTAAGAAAACAAGGCTTAAATATTCTCATGGGAAACAATAAAAAAGGCAACTACTAGTATGTGAGGAGGTGGCTGTGTTAATAAACGCTGAGGGGAGTTCTTTCAGAACGTACATGAAATCTTCATGTTGTATGCTGTAAATATCTTAAAATTTATTTGTCAATTGTATCTTAATAAAGCCAAAAAAAGAAATAAAAATCAAAATAATTTTTTTTTGCCCAGCACATTGGCATTTTCAAAATATGAGTATATGCAGCATTGGTAATGATTAAAGCAAATTAATCAGACAGTTCAAAACCACTCTTGGCAGCAACATATACTATTGACACAACCTTTGGGGTCGTGTTTCAAAATACTTATTAAATGTGTCACTTTAAAAACCCAGCAGTACCCTATAGAATCTATCCAAAAAAGAGGACAAATACAGGGAAATCTTTAAGGATATATAATAGAGCAGTATTTGAAATCATAAATATTTAGAGACTACAAACTATTTGTCCAACTGAGGAATGTCCATATAAATTGTGCTACAACTATAAAAAGAGAAATAAATTTATATGTATTAGCCATGATAACATTATTTGGAGAGAAAAAAGAGAGGGGGAGGGAAAGAAGAAAGGGGAGAGGAAGAGAGAGAGAGAGAGAGAGAGAGAGAGAGAGAGAGAGAGAGAGAGAGAGAGATATTGAGGAAACACGTTATGTCAGATGGAGAAGCTATGATTTGGTATTTATTTTTTGGTGACTCCACTTATAAGACTAAATTCTTAGAAAAAGTATTCTCTTCTAGAAGCATCTATTCAATACTGGAAGAATTGGGAATTATTCAAAACAGTGTTTCTTAACAGTTGCCCTTCAGGATTACTCTTTAAATCTGTTGTTAATGGTGATTGATCCACTCCTGTCTCAGCTTTCCTTCCGTGTTCTTAGATGGTGATTAACTTAGGCACTGTGATAAAACATCAGCCATCCTAACTGTCAGCATCGAAGAATATGGGATTCACAGTGACAAGTGACTTTCTGGGTGACTTCAGTAAAGATGGTTTCTACACAATTGGGATCATTAATACATTGCTATTAATTGGTTATCACATAGCTTTTTTACCATCAACATACCAAGCAGTGACCTTGGAAGTCTGACTATCACCCCCTTAGTGAAAATACGGTTTTATTACAGCAACAAATAAAGCTACACTCAGAAAATGGGCTCGTTTCCCTAATGAAGACTGCCAGAAGAACTGCACATATTTAGACAGATTTACCTTTGATTAGGCTCAATGCTTTAGAATTATCAGGAAACACACCTGTATCTGGAAACTGTATTTCAAAACAAAATTATTGATCCTGATAGCAATCATGTTTTGAAATTGGATTTTGCTTTGGAGTGTCATTTTCATGGAGTTAATAGTGTCCCCAGTAATAACACAGGGCCAGAGGCTACGTTTACTCAAGGGAGTTGGGAAGTTAAGAAAACAAACATTCACTAAAGTGACCCTGGAGTGAGTAACAGTGTCTCCTTCAGAAGAATGACGGATAAACTCTTTCTCACCAAGTCTCTCCCAACATAACACTTAATGCACCATACCCTTTAACCAGGACCCACTGCAAAATTTGCAGGGCCCTGTGCAAAATTAAAATATGCAGCTCCTTGTTCCAAAATTAGAAATAATTCCACAAGTGCAACAGCAGAGCACTGAACCAGCTTTAGGACATTCCCAAGCAAAGGGCTCCGTCTGCACCAGACCCAGAAAGCTGGCCCTGACTTTAACTGTAATGCTATTGTCTGCCATTAAAGTCACACAGGTGAACTTTTGGAAGCAAAACCAAAATACAACAAAAACATTTGAAACATAACAAATCACCAAGAAATATGTCGTTTTGTGTTTTGTCCTTCAAATCTACCTTTGGCTGACTCACCTGTGGAGAGAAAGCTTAGGAAGATCATTGTTGCAAAAGTCACTGAACAAAAGTCTGCCCGACAATCCTCACGACTTGGATCAATTCAAACTGTTGCCATCCAAGCTCTCAGGGTTAATTTTTCTGCCTGAGGTTACCCGGGCACTTCTCTTTTTTTTCATTCCATCTATTACATATCTAGGCATCTACTTAGAGCTTTGATTTATATAAAGATTTTAGGGAACACAGAAATTGATAAATAATTGCAATTGAAGTTAATGGGTTATCTCCTATTGTCTGTCTTTTGTACAATGTTCTGATTTTAGTTTTAACTTTTAATTATGAAAATTTCTAAGTATGCCAAGAGTAGGAAATGTAGCTCACCTGGAACTGTCATGAAGCCTCAACAACCATTATTTTGCCTTTTTGTTTTCTTTATTCCCATATTTTTTCCATGCCCCTCCCCTTCTGTGAACGTTTACTTTTTGTAGCTCCTACATTTTCAATCATAATCTAAATATCAAGTCATTTACCCATAATACTTCAGTATACATTAACTTTTTTCTTATACAATGCGTTATTGCTCCTATTAAAATTAGTAAACTTACTTTCTTATTATCACCTAATATCTAGTCCATACTCAAATATCCTCTGCTGTCTAACAATGTATTTTTACAGTTTGTTGCCTTATCTCAGGATCCCAAACTGTTCTACACATTATATTTGATTGTTGCTATATTTCATTTGTCTTTAAATCAAAAACAGGACTCTATCCTCATCTTTTTTCATTTTTTCTTCCATTGGTTTGTTGAAAGAACTATGAAAATTATTCTGTTAAATTTGTGCTTGACAGATGGCTCCTTGAGGCTATTCCCCATATTTTCTGTAAACTGGACTTTATATCTAAAGGTTTGATTATATTTGAGTTTTGTTTCCTCCAAGTGTACTTTGGAAATGGCATTCTGTACACTCCATTGCATTATATCTCAGGGTGACGTGAAGTCTGTGAAGTTCTTTCATGAGACTGCACTACACAAGAGAGATTTAGGGGATGTCAGCCTCATCTCACTCTAAAATTCCCACCCAAACTTCACTAACGTTTTATTGTTTGTTGAGGCCCTAAATGACTGATTTTACAAGGGACTGTGAAATGATGCTTTTCAATTCCTATCATCTTTCCTGTTTAGAAGATTCCAGTCATTTCCTGAGACCTGTTGGTTAGTCTGAAGTACAGTCCCTACCCGAGGGCAGGATAAATGCCTATTTCCTCCCAACTCTTGACTTTAACAGGAGTGGGTGCTGTAGCCACTCCCAATAGTATCAGTACATTTTGTTTTGTTTCTCCAATACTTTTTCCCCTTCTCCTGTTTTTTGTTTTTTGGTGTTTTCTTTTTGTCTTTTTATGAGCATTATGTATATAAATGATTCCATATACATAATTTATTTGAGTCAGTTGCGGCCATTCTTCTTGATGTTCAATTTGTGTCTGTCTTTTGTCTACAAAAACCTTGTTAAGTTGCCTTCTAGGTCCCTCTGAAGTGACATCATCAGCCTCTAGATTGTGTGTAGAAGTCATGCCCTGGGCTTCAGTGATGCTCTTTGCTGCATAGAGGCCAATGCTTCCAGGCCTTTTCAAATGGACACTGATGGAAATATGTTTACACTGAGAAAAAGTATCACACTGATATTATGTTACCTGTCTTTTTATACTTACAAATCTACTTTAAATTTGACTTCCAGATTTCCCTCAAAGTTCTAATTATTGAGCAGATAAGGCCATCTCTATTTTGACTCCTAATTCATCCCTCAGTTCAGACTGAACTTGGGTGTTTTTTCCATCATACAAAGTTCAGATGTCAAGACCCTAAATTCTGTCCAAAATTTTTTGAGATCTTCATCTCCCTTGCAAAATTCTGAATGAATGTCATGGAGAGATGTTTAGCCTCTATCATAAACTAGTTCTAGTGGTCTTCAACTTACTGCTCTTTAAAAAAAATTGAATGTTTATAATTAAAAAAATATTCAGTGTCATAAGTACACAGACATGGTGATAAATTCATCAACATTCTGGTTCTAGTTATTTTTACATTTCATTTACCTAATTTATTCTCATTTCATCTACCACAACTACATTGGTGTGGTTCAATCTGATGTGATTGGTAGTATAGAAGATTATCTCCACAGTTGTTCAGGATTTTAATTGTCATTACTTCAGAACTGAAATTCTGTCTGAAGGTCTCTGAGAGGGAGCATTTCCCACAAACCAATCCAGCTGTATGGGAATTAGACACTGTTCCTGGTGACAGGCAGAGACTCAGGATTAGTTTCAGTCTATTAGAAAAGCTACCCAAGAAAGACTCCAAGGAGCCTGCCCTTGTCTAACTCGATAATGCCAGCCTCTTTCTCTGATGGCTAATCAGCTTTTAAATTCAGGCGCAAATAGAAGTCAATTAAAGACCAGATCCAAATCGCAGAAGGGTAATAATATACCTTTACACATAATAGATTCTGTATCCAGAAAACAGGTGCATTCTGACCCTTCAAGATTGATACATCACCGAGGAGAAAATATGATCACCTGTAGTCAGGAAATACCACATTATCTTAGGAGCCAAAAGAGAAATTGGTCCATGGGAGTGAAGTCTGCACAGCAGTCAGGACAGTGGATTGTTTTCCTAAAAACAGGAGGGAGGGTTTCCTTTATCTGTTATTCCTTCCATGACATAAAAACACCAGTGGAGCAAAATCCTATTCAGAGTAATGGGGTGTTTAAACTCTTGAAATTGGGAGGAAAATCCCCGGCAGAGATTTTGATCCAGGGAAATGTAACATTTATAAGGCCATGGTTCATTAGGCTATGATCACATCTGGAATTGGGCTGCCATGAAAACTGACTGCGGTGACTGATTTAATTATAAAGCAGCCTGCCACAACTTCAGATAGCTACTTTTCCAAACCCAGATGGACGCTGAGAGCTCATTTTTTCCTTTCTCATTTTCTAGAGCTTCCAGATGAATGTCTGGCTAGTGCAATTATGGGAGGCCCCTTCCTGTCCACATCACACACAGGGGCACAACCTGCTGATCAGGTTCCCAGCTGATTGAATGATGATTCAATTTTCATGGAAGAAATAGGACCAGGCCCAAACACTGCCTGTCACAATTAAGCCTGATCATCTGTCATCATAACTCTGAGAGGGAGTGTTTCATCTCAGTCTTTTCACATCCTCAATAATCTGCAGAGAAAAAAAATAGTTCAAGGGAGATATCTTCAAGATTACCCTTCAGAGAAAAAAAATAGTATCCCCAAACAGATTTTCTTTGTACAGAACAAATTACATTCTGAAAACAGCCTTTATTATGAGAGTTGATAATGTGTTGCTTTCCTTTAGTTATAAAAAGAAGTTAAAGTTAAAAAGGAAATAAAATCTGGATCACAGAAACATACAGGGGTGGGTAAAAGTGGGTTTATAGTTCCTCTGGAAAACTATATAATACAAGAATAAATAATAATACAAGAATAAATAATAATACAAGAATAAACTCAGTGTTTCACGTACTCACAACTATAAACCTACTTTAGCCCACACCTATATTCTAAAGAACTCATTAAGTCAGATAGGTCATTTCATATTTTCTCAGGTGCTCCACTGCAGGCACCACAATCTTCATTAAAGCAGCAATAGGCCAATGTGTCAGGAGCTGGGGATGACGAGTTGCTCATCAGAATAACATGGAGCAGAGCCAGATCTATTGCCTTCAACTACCAGCTCTCGTGCGTGCACCTGCTCTCTCAGGCCTGGATTTTCTCTGGAAGAGCCCCATCCAAGCAGTCTAGTGTCAGGGTTAAATGAGGTAAAATGAATAATCCAAGACATACATTCAAGAGGAGGTATTTCTCCTGGTATTTTCATAGTGAAACAAGCAAAGAAAAACAAATGAGAGAAATATCTTAGGTTATACTGTATGTTTTTGATGTCTTCATTCCAGTTTATTAAGGAATCAAACTTGGAAATTACAGAGCACAAGATGTATGTACAGCCTTGTGTTTGCACAACTTCTATTTTTTTTCTGGCACTTCATGGTATAAGGAATAATGATCGCCTCTCATGATTCCAACTCAATGCTAGTAGTGGCAATAAATTCCCAGTAACCTATGGTAAATACCTAATCACACATTTATCTAGAATTTTATGAAATCTGTCTACTTTTTGAGTATGAACAAACTTTAAAAATAAACTATTTTATTTATTGATTTCATTTTTTTTTTGAGAGAGAGAGAGAGAGAGAGAGAGAGAGAGATTTGTGATTCCACTTATTTATGCATTCATTGGTTGTTTCTTGTATGTGTCCTGACCAAGGATCAAACCGGCAATCTTGGTGTATCAGAACAATGCTCCCAGCTAGGGCAGCATGAACAAACTTTCAAGGTCATAGGTCTTAAAATTTAAAAAAAATGTTTTTTTTTAACTAAATTTCCTTTTCTTTTTGGATTTTAAGTGCAGAATCAACAACCTCACTCCTCCAGCCCAACCCAAATATTTAATTCCACACTAGCATCTTGAGGTTTAACTAATTAGTAACTCACTAAACATATCAGTTTCTGTTGTGTCAAAGGCTTCATTCCTTTATGTTCTGAGAGGCACAGGCCTCGGCCTCTGAGAGATCAAGAGTTTTGTTCAAGGTCATGCAACTAATTATGGCAGAACTAGCTTTTCGTCTTTACAGTTTGGCATCTTCTAATTATTTTAGTCTAATCTTATTGAAGTTCTTTTTCCCCTTGATCATTTTAGTTGATAGTTGTCATCTGATCTGTGTACTAAGAATTAGCAGACTTTTGTGCACTTGAGGTGGGGAGTCCCTCAGCCCAGCCTGCACCCTCTTGTAGTCCGGGACCCCTCAGAGGATATTTGGCAGTTGGACATATGTGCTATTTGTATAAAACACAAGGGAAATCTGTCCAACATGTTAACAGTAGTTATTAGAAGATATGTTTATTTTTTTCCTTTATGGTTCTCCTCCCCCCTGAAATATTCTACAATCTGTTGCATTTTTACACAAAGCAACCTATTTCAAAATTCGCCTTTATCTTAACATTGACACAGATGGCAGAATCTAAAAGTCCTCACTTAAAGTCCTCAGTCACTGTCAGCCCTATAAACCATTTAGGTGACTTACATCTATTCAAAAGTCCTTTATGATCAGTGCCTGGAATCCAGATCCTTAAAGAGGGTGTGTAGGAAAGGTTTTCCTTGCCCCTTACCTTTTAGTTTCAGTCTGTCGAGCCCTCTTCCTTTGGGGAAGTATCATTAATTAGGGGAGACTGCCTGGTGTGTCCATCTCTGAGACACATGATTAGTCCAGGGAGAGGCATGTGACCCCAAATGGGCCCATGGGAGCCCTTTGGGTGAAGAGAAGCTTTGGGGCAGGTTCCAGAGAGATGTAACAGGCTTGCTATATAAAAAGCAGCCTGATGCCAAGGAACAAGTAGAGCTGAGAGATGAAGAGAGAGAAAAGTGTTCCTGATGGTGTTTTCCAAATCCTTGATCTACCCATGCCTGAAGCTAGTCAGTCCAAGACTTCTCAGGCATGTGGGCTCTAAATTACCTTTTATCTTTACACAAGTTTGAGTGTAATTCTTCCACTAATCACAGAGGCTACTAATAAAAGATCTGAGCAAATAGTAGCATTTTAGAATCACCTTTAACTCTCCTATTTAGCACTGTTTTAATTCATTTCATGTTAATGCACATGTTCAGAAGAAGAATGAAATTCTAACGCATATTCAGTAAGTTTCTCATGCAGTAACTTATGCTTTAAAAGTGTTCTAGTATACAATTTAACCCATATCTCTATTAAAATTCAATGAGTTCAATGCACTAACTAGTTTTTTTCTTAGCTTGCTGTTAAGGTCATTTACATTTATATTTCCATCTTTCTTAAGTGCTTTGATTCAATCTGCAAAATTAATGAAGATGTTCTTTCCTATTATGCAAATCATTCAATGGGATTATTGCTCTCTTGAATGGAAAAGGACTCAGCAGGGTCCCTACTGTGCGAATGACTGGCACCTACTGAAGCTCCTTTTGGTTGTTCTTCCATTCAGGGAATGTGCTGGCCAGTCCAGGGCCCACATGTGAGATAAACTTTACCTCAGAATAGGGAGGGGGGGTGGGTCATTCAGTAATTAATTGCTCTCAAGGAAATCTCCTTAAAGTCATTGTAGATTTCAAGTTGTCTCCCAATTGATTATAAAAGGAACAAAACATTGTAATTCAACTGTCTGTCACAAAATAAATAAATGTGTATGGACATTACATTTTGCAAGAGAAATTTGGAGCATTTATTGGGTCCAGTTGATGAAACTTAGAATCTTGAAAAGATTTGTGGTTTCAAGTCTAGAAAGAAACAAAGAAAGGGAAAGAAGACTGAAAAGCTGTCAATTTGATATAACTGAGAGTGACAGGAAAAGGACTGATCAGGCTTTTAGAAAAAATGACTCAAACTGAGAAGCAAGGAGGACACTATGTGATGAGAAGTCGGGAGATGCTCAGGTGTGCTAATCTAGAAGTAAAATAATCTAAGAGGAACTGAGGAAGATTCTGCACTCCTGGCACTGATAGGAGGTTCACCAGTGAATTACTATGCATGGAATCCATAGGAAGCCACCTTAACCATTTCAGCTGGAAATAAGTAGGGTATTTACAGCCAAAAGTGATTCTCTAGTTATGGAACATACATGGACTATATCTCCCCACCTCTACTTATATCTCTGTATATGATCAGCTAGGACTTGAAGTTGAAGATAAAGTGAACTGGGAAAAAAAGTTATAAATATTTACCAGGTGACCTAGCAAAAAGTGTGTGTGTGTATATATAAGTATATAAATGTGTGTGTGTATATATATTATATCAGTTAAATGCCCAAACCATCACTAGTGGAAAGAGAATAAATTAGTGTTTATTAGCACTTAGATATGAGTTCTTTTTTTCATAGAACTTGAAAAATTGTGCACTTGTGACATGAGATAACTAGGAGAAAGTGGAAGAAGGGAAATGGTGATAGGCAGGGAAGGTTTCATTTCTTACAAACTATAAATACTCCCCCTTGTCCCAGCAGAGGGGTGAGATTAGCTTGCCCAACTCTGCTCCACCTGTATGATCCCTTCCTTCCTTCAAAAAGTATTTGCTGACGGCCTATAATCTAAGAGACACTGGAAATAAAAAGCTAAGTTTTGCTGCTTGACTATTTCGTGTTCAAGTCCAAGATTGGTTTGAGAATTGGTAAATTTGGTATCTTTCCTGCAGAAAGGCCAACAGAGAGAGGGAACCAGAGAATTTTTCTTAAAAATTTCAGATCGCCTTCTGTTCTATGTCCAAATTTTAATCATTGTTAAAACTGGAAATTAGCAAGGACTTTGTTATTTTCTCATAGAAGGATCATGTAAAAGTAAGATATGCACCTCATCAATGTTAAGTACACTTACGGTATAAACTTTCCCATTTGACCCTGTTTACTTTTGTTCTCTGTCCCCAGAGCACAGGGGTAATTTCTTTATTATGATTTCCTTTGTATAAAACAACTTATATTTATTATGCCCCATTGAAAGACAAGTCCTTTGAATAATATACTATTCTTATCTACACATCTATGGCTATAGATCTGAACAATTCATGAACTTGAAAATTGTAAAACAGATACATTTGAAGATGGGAAATGATTTTAATGATTCCAGTTCAGTGAAAAAAGAATGGCTGTGCTGATGAAAATTCTTGAATTTAATCCTTGCATTTCCTTGACCTATTTCACATCGAAGATGTCCTCTACGTGTCAGAAGAGGATTTATTTGGCTGGTGTTAGGGTGTTACAAAAAAAGATTCCTTTTTCTTTTTATCAAGTAGTACTGACTTCATCATAGTCACATTACTCCATTAGTTACAAAGAAATACACTCTGGCTGTTTGAAATTAAGACCTGAGCAGAAACCACTTTACATTTTAACGTTCAGACATCTTGTAATTGGAATAAAGCAACATACACCATGGTATTTCAACAAAGGAGAATTCAGACCTCTATGAAAGATGTTCTCGATTGGGGTCTCTTTGATGAGGGGACCACGGCTTTTGGGTTTAAGTGTTGTTTTTGTTGTAATGTATCCAAAATCATATCCAGTCAATGAATTGAGAGTGGAGCTCACATCCTAACATTGATATTCTTGGAAATGATGCTACATAATTTAACTAGAAATGAAGATTGTCTTCTCTGAAGTATATCAGGGTCTGCATTTAGCTGGAAACAATAATGAAAATAAAAATGCCTTCCCCTAGTAGAGCTCTCTGATGTCTTATGACAACTTCTTAAGCATCATTAGGCTTTTATTTGATTCAGTCACAGAAAGGCAGAGTGATTTCAGCAACTGATTTGCTTAATCCACAATTTCACTGTCTAAGGAAGATTAGAACCCAAACATCCTGATTCTCAGCCTAAGATCTTTGAATTACAGTACCAACATAGTGGCTCCTCTGAAGACTTGAGCGAGATGTGCCCTTATCAGAGTGCATTGTTATTGATCTTTTATTTTTCTGACTTTCTCACTAGATAGTAAGTTTCCTCAGGCAAGGAACTGAACATGTCCTCTGGCATCCTTGACCATTAGCTCAGTCTAGCATAGCTTGACTGAGTACTACACATTTTAAAAAATGAGAAGCTGGAATATAAAGTAGGAAAATGGTATTATTTCTAGAAGTTTAGGTTGTTTTTCTATACTAAAATAGATGGGGTGTGGTTAAGTCAACTGAAAGTAGGTAATTAATAATTATATCAAGGAATCTGGCTTATTATATTCATTTAATATTTTTTTAGTTTGTGAAAAAGGCAGATGGTGGGTATCTCATCCCTTTTAGTAAATATTATTCATCTACCTCAAATTTTCCCACACTCATTGAAATTCTTGCAATATCTTCTAGCCTCAGTGATATCAAACACTAATCTACTGTATAAAAGCGAAATATTAAAATTAACCGTTTCTCCGAGACAGGGTAAGCCACGCCCACCAGCCAATCAGAGCGGCTGTATGCAAATTAGCCCAGCCAACATGGCGGCCGCCACTCACGGACCTGAGTAAACAGCCCTTTCCATTGCAGCAGGAGCGAAAGTGAAGCTTCGCCCCTCAGCTCAGCTCCGATTAAACTGCCT